>OZ035954.1:8436893-8486893 GCA_964034955.1 Orchesella flavescens
AAAGAAACAGTCTTTAAGGTGAGCACCAATGGCGGCTACTGCAATTTGGACTTCTTTGCAGCCACGACACCATCGTCGTTATCATCATCTTCACTGCTGCTGCAACTTTCCTCATCAAAGCTGTAAACGAGAAACAATCCATTAATAAAAATTCCAATTTCATAATTTCGATTTTTGTGAGTGATTTTAGTCACTGATGAGAAAAGCTTACATGGTTCGTTTCATTTTCTTCACTTCTTTGGGAGCCTTGCTTGTTCCAGCTATGTCGCCAACACTGGCACTGCTGCTACTCCCACCTTCAGCCATCGATGGCTGCACCGTAGCTGATTGTGGATTTGAATCATCCGATGATAAATCTGAGGCAACTGCAGTAGACTCCACCTTTCCAGCATCTTTTGAGACTTCAAATCCTGAAAAAAACACCACAAAACGTCCTTGTTAATGAAATCATGGTTTGCCTCAACATACAATGTAAATGTTACTTATTACCCCTTCTCCTCCTTAAATTACAAATAATTACCTTTGTCCACAGCTTCAAAAACCGCATCAACCATATCTTCCCTTTGTTGAAGATACTGTTGGTCATCAATTTTGGGTAGTGGAGGTCCCTCCGCGACCTGTCTCAGTTTGTCAAGCTTGCGCTTCCTCGCCTCCTTCTTTTCATGCTCCCGTTCCTCCTGCTTCGAGAACCATTTCTTTAACCGCTGCTCTTCATTGATGTCCCTTAACCTCCGACCTGAGAGGTCCCTGCAGGCATCACGATTTGTGGTTTTCTCTATCTGAGCTCCAATTGCTCGAAGCATGGAACCAAATCCTCCCTTTCCACCCAACACCCTAGGGACGATAGTGACCACCGCACCAGAATCAGAGGGAAGCAGAGGTACACGGTCATCAGTCAAAATCCTTCCATTCCAAAGAAAGTAGAAGCCCTCCTCTCCATCTCCATCCTTCAACCCCTATCAACAATATCAACAATCAACTTGTTTTATTATCAGTTTTACAAAATTCATTCATTCAAACATTTAATTTTTATTTAATTTATTGGCACTACAATTAAAACCGGGATATCTTACCAAGGTTGATGAAATTTCTCTTTTTAATGAAGCCACATCATGATTATTACGATGAGAATGAAGGAGAACTTGTAAGTCTCCTGACTTGGAATACCCAAACTTCATATTTCACACTTTAAACTTTGTTTAAAAATGGTGAGCGCAGTTAATTTTACTTGGTTTTGATTGATGATAATCAGCTAACTAGGTTGATAAGTAATTTTTAATCACTGAAACAATAGTTTTGTTGAATTTGATAAGACAGCATATAGCAGAGCAAATTGTATGTACACTATGTACAGCAGCAGATAGCAGAACAAAAATAAAGGATTTTTTGCTAAAGGTGAAATCAAATGAACCACATTTTTCAGGGTGCCCCGCCACTCATTGAATAGAACAAAGCCGAACGCTTTTGGCATTTTAGTATAGGAATTCATGAATCTCATGCTGCATGCATATCAACTGCATAAATATTATGATAATGAGACAAAACTATGCAAAAGTTTAGACCTTAGCCGTTATAGATATTTAAAACGTTATGAATTTGTAATGCAGTGTATGTGCTTATCTAATTACCTTAGTGCATTTAAATATAAATTGTGGTGTTCAATATTGGAAAAAGAAAGCTGTTTAAAAATTTCCTTTACAAATAATACTCCACCGAGTACTTAATTAATTATGATATTTACGACTGGATACAATCTGTCAGATTGAATCTGACAACAAGCCCATTAAACCAACTTTTTTTTACAGCGAATCTCTCCAAAATGAGAATAAGAAAAGCTATGGATAGCATCAAACATGCGATAGCAAAAGAACCAGTAAGTGCCAAAATATTTGTGGGTTTCTCTCCCATTTTCATAACTTCTTTTGTATTTTTCATAAACACATAACTGAACAAGCTCCCGTTCCCCATATTTAATTTTTTAAAAGACTTGTGTAGTAAATTAAGTTTCTCCAAATGTCGGTGCCGTGTAATTGACAGTTTATACAACCCGGACTGTACAAAATACGCCATAAATTTTTGGAATGAATAAGTTGCAAAACTGTAATAGTCTTGTGCCCAAAATTCAAAGTTTGAGTAGAACGCTTTCTGCTTAGGAACAATTCTATGTAACCCTTTCTGACCAAAAAATGCTAAATTCCATTTATTTTCACAATCCATTTCACACAAAACGGCAAACTTTAAAAACCTGTTTGTCTGGTCAATACGAGGATTCCAAGCGAAAGTCTCCAAAGAGTAATTCCTTGCAGACCTAAATATCTTTGTAAAATTGCCCTGCAATGCTGATAATACGGTAGTTATATCGGCGCTCCCGTCAAATGGAAAATTATCAGAAAAGAATGAAAATTTGTAGAAAATTCTGAGGTATAAAATTTTGAGTGGGCTGGGAAGATAAGGTGTAACTAAAATAGTGTCCAATTCTTCATGAAAAAACCTTGGTGAAAGTATCTCAAAGTCATTTCGAGTGAGTAGCTCTTCCATACTTAAAGGAAAATCCTTTGGTATTTGCTCAGCAGTCATGAACGAATAAAGAGAGGACATGTAAAACTGTCGGAGGGAAATGGCAATAAAAATCCAAATGGTTATGATCACTTTCCCCCATGTCGTTTTTGTAATTATCAGTTGGCCCTCATCTTGCTCGAAAAGGACGGAAAACTGCCAGAAAATCACCTTCCCTAAGACCTCTTGCTCAACAAATACTAGCCAAATTGAAATGCAAACGACTGTTACTAATGTATACACCCAAACATCCAAATTAAAGGGGGTCAAAAAAGCTGTGAGTTTGGCCTCCAAAAAATTTACTTTTGGAATAAGCACCTGAAAAGTATACTCGATTTGGTTTTGCCCATCAGAATAAATTGGCATGAGATAATGGAGAAACTTTAGGCTTTCCCGTTTCAAACCCAATTCAGCAAAGTAAAAATGCCGACAACTGTCAAAATGAGTACAATTCGTGTAGTGAAAAAAGGATTGGTACGTTTCGCACGTTTCCCCAAGCAAATTTTGGGTAGTTAATGATGACAACGTAGGACAATATTGCTTTAAGATATCATCATCAGTCTCAGTTTCACCCTCAAAATGAAGGCTTGAGTGAAGTTGCTTCCATATCAGCATAATATTTTTAAGTGATGATAAAGAACTTGCTTTTATAATTTCAAAAGTTAAACGATACATTTTCACAAAAGACTTTCTTGGATACCCATAAAAAATAACTGGTTGCTTACAACTAAAGCATCCAATCCTCACTAAATCTTCATTTGCAAGTATTAAAAGTGACGTGCTATAAACTGAAACAACCGATTTTTTCATAATATGATCATCAAACAAAGGTACACCAAAGAGGTTTGGGAGAGATACGAGAATAACTTGAGGGATTTGAATTGGCCTATCCTGATATAGTTCTGATATTGCGGTTTGTAACACCCGATTTTCCAAGTTGGCCTTTGGAAACGTGGAGTCCGAAACTAGAAGAACGTCATGTGAAACGAATCTTTTTCGTGAATTTATGCGAGAATTTTCTTGCAAAATGTGCTCAAAGGCCTTTATCCGTGCTCTTGGTGTTTTACAGCCTGAAATGTTTAGGAAGGATTGTTCAATCAGGGAAAGATAAAGGTTTATTTGAATACATTGAAAAATTATGCACTGTGAAAATAATTTGTTTGCTATGGTGGATTCTTCTTCCCACATGAATTGGATTCCTGAGCTGTGAAAATTTTGAATCAGCGTGTGTTGCAGTTGAGTCCAGCTTTGTTGTTCCATCCTGTGTGTTTCAAAGTGTTGAATGCTAGATAGACTAGAGACCTGGCTATCAACTATGGTTCAAAATACTTATGATGGATTTTATGTAGAAAAATTAATTAATTGTTCGTGTGTAAAATATCTCAATTGCAGCGCAAACAATAATCAATGATGTGAGAATTGTCGGTTGAAGTTGTCAGAACATAACAATAATAGTTTTATTGATAAAAAATGTGAAAAAGGACAAACTAATGTGATGAGGATTGACATGAACTTATATGCAAATTTCACAAAAACACATGGATTGATTGTGACGTGACAGCTTAGAAAAAAAAACTTACTTTAAAAATCCAATTTAAAATGAAAGTTGATACACAATTCATTTTTTCTTCTAACAATTTTCACTTCAGTTGCCATTATTCTATTGAAATAATTATCAGTCAAGTGCAATATTATGACGCATGGAGTGAAAGTTTTTATTGGTAACATGTATTATGAATGAGTGCTATTTGATATTTTTCTTTTAACTACGCTCTCCATAACAAACCGGCCTGAACAAAACCTAAGTAATGCAACAACAAGAATGTTTCCGGCTAACTGGACGAGAAGAAGCTTTAGCAATCCATGTTTCCAAGCATTCCATGGATTTTCTGATTTGTACCAATCTCGTATCATCATTCCCGCATGTTTCAGTGATGGTATTCGCCACTTGGGTGAACATTTTTAGACTATTGCTATAATCTTGTGATGACATTAGAGTAGTACCAATTTCAATCATTATGAGCAAAGTATTTCTATTTGAAGGCCCCCTTAGTTCCAGATAAACTTTGAGTACATCATCATAAACTTTCAATGCTTCTAAATAAGATTCTTGATCATACAGAGCGTTGGCCAGCTTAGTTTTTGCATCCAATGTGAATGCATGCCTCTCTCCAAATTGTAAACTAAAGCTGTTGCATACATCTCCCAATATTTCAACAGCTTCTCCATGTAATCCAGCTTTTGATTTAAATTTTCCAATTTGAAGCAAACTAGCTAACGTGTCTACACGCTGTGGCCCAAGTAAATTTTTTCTGCATTCATAAACCTCGTTGGCAATTAGTATAGCTTCATTGACATGGCCGTCATGGTCTCCTAACAGTTTAGCAAATCTGTAGCCAATATCTGCTGAAAGGATATTAGTTTGAAGCAAATGCTTAACTTTCTCAAAAGCCTGTTTTCCCACCTCGAGAGATTTAGTTACATCTCCAGTCCAAACGTGTAATTCAGCAACATTCATGATAAGTCTGGGAACTTCAGCGAGGTCATTTTCTCCCAACATCTGCGACTTATATTCCAAAAGCGCTTGATAGCATAAGAGACATTCATTGAACTTTCGTTGGTCGAAAAATTGGTGTGCCAGTGTTTGAAGAACGAATCCTTTGTCTAAACTGTCATCGTCTAGTAGTTGGCATGCATTTAACTTTTCCATGGTTTCAAGCATCTCCTGCTTTTTCTGCAAAAGTTGGGTGGAGGATAGCCTCACGTTTTGATCCTCTTCTTCAAGTTTCAGTTTACAATATTGAACAGAAGCAGTAAGCACCTTTTGTAAGTTGTCATTATCGGAAGTATTTTGTTTCTCAAGTATTTCTTGTAACCCATCTAAGTGGTTTACTACATTGTCATGGTTTTTTAGCCTCAAGTCTCCTATACTCAATGCAGCTTGTGTGCATGCCAAATCCATATGGTCTGGAGGGAGATGTTGACGAAGAATTGATATAGATTTTTTCCCAAACTTCAGTGACTCATTGTATCTAGAGGTTTTGTCTAGGTGGATCATAATATCACAAGGTATCTGACTAAAGTCTACTACGAGCGATTGGTAATCATGGGAAGAATCAAAAACGGAAATTGCATGGGAAACTGATGATGTTTTATCAATAATATCTGGGTTGAACAAAAGTAAGCATTTCCTTAGCGTCTCCTCTTCAAGGCTGCAATTCTTCAGCTCGAGTTTAGTAACTTGTTGGACAAGTCTGTGAATATTTAACATGCTTTCACTAGGTTGACAAGATATCATTGAATATTTGACTAAAAGTTGGAGTGCGGCATGAATGTGGTCTTCATCCCTTTGGCGTTCGTGCCGCAATAAAAGTTGTGTTGGAATTTTATCGGGCTCAAAGTATGACATCATGTTTAAAAGGCTTATTGACAGGTACCCCGAGTCTTTATCAGTGGCAATGACATCAGTTGTGATTTTCCAAGTTGTAAATGTAGTGTTGGCATATTTGTTGGATAAAAATGGAGATATTTTGTGAGTCAGTAACAGTTTCGACTCTGCCTCAAAAATCTTCAAATATTTGCCAATATCAAATAATTTATTTGACATCTGTTGTTGTTTGATGAAAGAAATAGCTTGTTGGAGAGCCAACGGGAACCTTTGTAGTTTTGTAACTAAATCAGTAATAATTTCATCTTGGTCGTGATCGTGAATCGAAAGTCCCTTTTTTACAAACTCTATTGCTTCATGCTCCTTCAATTCCTCCAGTTCTAGGATGCTCATTGGAAGCTCCCATTCTCTATCGCGTGATGTGATCAAAAGGAAGGGGCGTTTTGAGATACGCACAGGTAAAAATGTTTCTAGTTGCTTTTCATCTTCGCTACTGCTTTTCACTGCATTATCAAAAACAAAAAGGCATTTCTTTTCCTGAAAATAGTTGTAGACTTGATCCACTATCGTTTTTATTTCCTTTGCTCCTCCATCAGCGTCCCTCAAGGAAATGTTGAGATAATCCTTTGCCAAAACTTTAAAACTATTTTCCATAGTTTCCGGCTTCTCAGCACCAATCCAAATCACATTCCCATTGTAGGTTGATGAGTACTTTTGGATGTATTTTCGACACAACTCAGTCTTTCCGATTCCTCCAAGTCCGGTTACAGACGCAGTGTGAGTAACAAGTGTAGCCACGTTCTTATTTTGTGGTGTTGTCATGTGCTCATGCAGTTTAGCCAACTCTTCGTCCCTGCCAGTGAAGAGATGAACGGGTTGACGCACATCAAAGCGAATGGGCTTGATCCTTTCCAAAATTTCTAATGCTCCGCTTTGGTTTGTTTCCTTTAGTGCTTCACATAATGCGTTGAATGAATTTGATCGTTGAATGATTAGGCGATAAAATGTTAGCGATTTTTTCAGACGATTTCCGATTGAATTCTATGGAAAGAAATTTAAGCATACAAAAACTTATCATAATAACATTAGAATTAAATTAAGATTCGTTTTGTTGGACTTACAAGCTGTGAGATGTCAGATTCTGAAAGAATATTTCTGGATTCTAGAAATGCAATTAGAAGCGTGTGACATGTTGTTTGGCGAACTAGCTCAGCTAAATTTGCTTTAATGTGATTCTTTAAATGATCCTCCATTGTTAATTTTCTTCATCAAAAATTTGAAATTACTTCCTTAACAAAATCGAGGCAATCAAAGGAATAAATGGTTGTTGCTTTGATCGTAATCTGATTTATAATAACTTATTTGGCTGGGTAAAACTTGTCATTGTATAAAATATGCAGTTGTGATGTGATTTTATTTTTAATTACTAACTCTTACGTACTCAAGGTTTTGTCCTAATCCTGATATAAAATGAGTCACTTCATTCAATGAACATCATGCTGACGCATCTGGCATTTACTATGAATGCTAGGTAGAAGGCAGTGAACACAGATCGTAAATGTGCGCATTAACTGATAAAGATTATGCGTTATCATCATGATTACCATCATTATTTAGGAAATGCTTATTCATACTTCCACTTGTGCCACAAAGTCCGTTTTATTACATGACCACCAATTAGCAAGCTTTGGGTACAAAAATAATTACGCTTTTGAAATCGGTAAATGGCTTCCCTATATTTACGTGCGGTACATGGGAAATATCTCAAGCGTTTGATTTATAAAGCTCAGGCAATTTTGATCTCACGTCACGCAACTTTGCATCAATGCAAACCACCAAATATCCAAACGCAATCATCCTCATCATCATCTAGAGCTATGCTATATCATTCATATCCAAAGTACAACGAAATGATGGCTTGCTGCTTGCTTTGTTGTCCTGTGATGATGCTCTGGCGATTCACTGTGAGCTAGAACCCTTAGTCTTGAACATTTTCATGAGTTGGCGTTGGTCGATGCTTGCCTGCTGCTTTGCAAGTGTGTACGGTGGAAGGTTAAGATTTGTATATGAACGGAATATTTGTCACATGATGCACGGAGATTGAGCAGAGCAAAATGCTGCAAGAGCTCACTTTCCTATGCATATTGTGCTCTCTGTACTCTTGCTTACTTTGCTACTATACACTCTCGGCTGGAACGGTTGGACACAAAATTATCCCGTCATAAAATATCATGCAGGCATGTCAATGCAACAGTTGATTAAGTATATGAACACAATACTGACAGCGTGCTACTTATGTTTAATATTGCTCCTACGAAAAAACGGATGCATTCTGCGCTTCTTTGTAATGTAATACAAAACGATGATAAATGTAAAAAGTAGTGGTGGGTTGAAGTAGTGACAAAAAATATTTTTTAGGAATTTTACATAAACTGGTTTATGATATTTGTTAATGAAATTAATAAAGTAATGAGCTAAATAATAAACAACATATTTCCAACACGCAAAATGTTGAAATTTCTATAGTCAAATGAATGAAAAGGCTTGAATTAGCATTATTAATGATGGTTCCAACTTCTTGAAACTTTGATTTTGTGATATTTTTTTACAAAATTCTAAAATATCAAGTGAACAACAATGTACTACAGTTTATACTCAATTGCATCTCGGCGTATAAATGTTTGTAATATATACAAATACACCATCGTTCCTACGTACCTGTTCTACATTCCTCGACGTCATCATCATCATTAGCCAGCTTTTCCATTCATGCTTAATAAATTCACCTTCTTTGCTCATACCTTCTCCTTTTTACAACCACAAAAAGTCAAATATGTACATTCAGCCAAGATGCTCATCCTTCTTCTCTGAATGTAAAAGCTGATGATGTTGGTATTGAATGGGACCGAGTATTGCGATGCTGAGCAAAACACAATAATGCCCAATCTGAACCCAAGTCAACATCGTTCACATCACAAATGCAGAAGTATCTTAATTCATACTTTGAGGTTTTTTGCAGGGGATAGGGCTTGCTATACTAAAACTCACACACACAACTATACTATTACAACTATAATATATTCTCTTTCGCTGTCTTTCAACACACATAGAAAAACATCCCATCGTGGCTTGGCTGAATGTGCCCATGTGGCCTTTGTGGTCTTGAAAAAGAAGAGAGTAAGAGTAAAAATATAAATGTCACCAGAAATAAGGGTGCATTTCTGAATTCCAAACTGAAAGGAAGAAAACGAGTTAAATGCACACACAACTTAGTCTTTGTCAGAAGTATCCCTTCCTGGCATTGCATGTCTAACGCGATCTTCTCATGAACATGTTGGTGGTCTTACGAGCTCAGTATTAATGCCCTACGGGAGCACTATTTCTAGCTAAGCATGTAAAAAATGCCCCAGTTGTTATCCACTTTTTTTAATTAAAGGTAGGGTCCATTGTAAAATCACAATCAAACGGAAGGAAAGCCCTCTCAATTTGTGTGTGATGAGTGTGATCATCCAATTAACACTCGTTAAATAGATCAGCTTTGTCCCGAGGAAGAGTCTGTTTCGTTTCCCCCTTTTTGACTTGATGAATGAAAGGTTCGTGATACACTACACATAAACGCATTCCCTATTAGGTAAATTGATATCTCTAAGGGCACAATAGTTAGACAAGACCTTTTCTCTGTTTGGGTATTATATGCATGCTTTTCTTGTAAGGGTGTTTGCTTACAACTTCATTTACAAAGAGGACCCCAATGTTCACAAAAGGTGCTTTATTCTACGCATACGAATTCCCACCCAGAGCCAATACCAAATATGTCATCGCCTTTTGTTAAGAGCGGAGAAACGGACAAAAGTCAAAAGCAAAGCCATTTAGCATTTGTTTCCTTTACGTAATACAGTAGCCAAAGCATGAATGGTACATGACAAATGTGCTCTTCCTTCTTACGTCCTTTTACGGATACTTATGTAAGTTAGGTTTCTTTTGAACACGCACATCTTGAACATCCAGTCAGTGCTCCCCCTGATTAGGGGTCGAAAACAGCTGAGACCCCTGATAATTAGGGGTCCAATTTTTATATTTTTTCATTCAAGTAGCCATAACTCCTAAAAGATACAATGAATTTAGTAATTGCCACGATGGAAAATTAGCAAATTAAAAGTTGTTAATTATCATGGGGAAAAAATATTTTTTAACTTCAACACTTTTTGTTACAAAATTAATTTCTATTTTATGATTTGAAATGCACTATTTTGCCTTAAGTAATTTTGTAACAAAAAGTGCTGATGTTAAAAAATGTTTTTTTCCTATGATAATTAACTGCTTTCAATTTGCTAATTTTCCATCGTGGCAATTACTAAATTCATTGTATCTTTTAGGAGTTATAGCTAATTGAATGAAAAAATATAAAAATTGGACCCCTAATCAGAGGTCGAGGACCCCTAATCAGAGGTCGAGGACCCCTGATCAGGGGTCCAGCTGTTTTCGACCCCTAATCAGGGGTCCTCGACCCCTAATTAGGGGTCTGAGCACTGACTGACATGTACCTTATAATAGGTGAGCATTATGACCAGAGTGTGAAGTAAAAACTGCATTTATCATGCGTGCATGAAACAAAAAGTACGTATATTTTTCGGACTCTTCATTGTTGTTTAGCACAACTCCAGATCACTCTTCCTATTTTTCTCGTATATTTGTAATAAATTTAATTACGGTAAGTTTATGCTTTAACTTTTGACTATTTGTGATTTTCATACAGTGGCATGATTGGGTGGTGGTTTTATTGAAAAGATAATTTTTTTTATAGCAAACCTGTTTTTTTAATTGTGACTTGCAGGCAAACGATCTTATTGCTATTTTTTATGAAAATGGCTCACCCACAAAACCAAGGTATCCCACTTCCCCAAAACCCTGGTATTCTACCCCTTGGTATCCACCATCCAGCAAACCGTTGTATCCGATTGCGACATAATGTTATTGGACAAGAACCGTATGTTTGGGGTGGGCCAGGACCAATAATATCTGATGTTAGAAGCTTGAATGGACCTTTTCCTGTCGTTGATATTACCGATGAATCCGAACCAGAACTGAGGGAAGAAATCCGAAAGGGGGAAGAAGAAGAAAATCGTAATTCCTCCACCTCCCAGTGTTGAAGAAGTGCTTCAGAGGGAGATCCTGCGGTTGCACACTCTACTTGATGAAGTGCGTGAAGAGAGGGATGCCTTCCGGGATCGGTGTCAAAGCGCTGAAAGAAAATTAAATGCTCGTCAACCAGGAAAGGATGGGCATAAGCGGGGGTCAGAGAGGGTCAGAGCTAAAACTGTTGCTGCGGGTTCATCTGGAGGTATTCCAACTACATTAATAAGTCATTATATCCAATAATGTTGAATATATCTGTTAGGTTTTTGTCTTCGTTTTTGTTTCTTGTTATCATATCATTATGTCTCTTTCATTGGTTGTTTTACCTCACAGGTGGTCGCAAGAAGTAATATCAAGATTCTCTAATCAACCCTTTGGATCAAAGTTTTATTTTGGGACGTAATCTTCCTTGTAGGTAGTTAAAAGCTCTATTAGGTTTTCACTTGAATAAAATTTCTTTACAATTGACAATACTTTATTATCGGTATAAATATAAACCATCTAGAAATATTCGTTCAGTTGCATTGATATAATTAAATTAAATGATCTCGCCATATTAAGAATAAATACAACAAAACTGTTTGTATATGATGTAAATATAAAATGCGGGATGGACACTGATTTTATTGCACGAGGGTGGGGGGAGAGATATGAACGGGCTCGTAGAAAATATATACATTGAACATAATAAACTAGTTCATTAAATTGCATTGAAATCTTGACATAAATTCATACTAACGAAACTGCCAATCCAGAGCTGATGATGGCAAGTTTTCAAAAACTCCGAAAATGCGTAGGCATAATACATAATCACATTATTGTAAAAAAAATAGTGCATAGAACATGCATAAGAAAATCATCATCATTTGTGAAACAAGAATTTCGTAGCATAGTATTTTCTGCAGTGACACTCAATTCAATACATAATACACATATGCAAAGTACTCGTCTTCGTTTTTCATTATAACGGTCAACAATACAATACTTAACTTTAGCTCGGTGAAAGTTTGGAGCCTTCTTAGCTACTTCTATAGTAGTAGTTGCATTCTATCCGTAGAGTCTGTTGTGAGAGGAGATGAGGCAGCTTTCTCATCATTTGAGCAAAACCAAGCTTATTGAAATACACAACCATAAAAATACACAAGTCTGTGCGTCCAAAGCCAATACCACACGATCAACTTTTGGTTTGGTTTATGGTTTTTCTTTGGTTCTACATTCATCTATCAACCAACAACCACTCAACCACCTCTGCATTATATTGCTGTGTGTGTAGTGTGTATTATATACATTTAAATTTTCGAAGCCAAATTTTCCGTGCTGCTTGCTTTTTCGTGTGCCTATTGCTCGTGCTCATTTTCCATATATTCAGCAGAGCACACACACTACACTCCCCTGTGGAAAACACGAGTTGCGTTCACATTTTCGGTTTTGTGTCCATGTCCTATTGTTCACTGACTAAATCTTATACTATTTTATACTTATTTTGTTAAGCTAACAAAGTTATATTTTCAAACTAAATTTGTTTGTAAATTTTTTAAAAAACTGTAAAAGTTTCATGGGATCACTTTCTCATACCATCATGGGGTCACTTACTATTATACAGGCGTTGCGTTATATATAAGTCAATTTAATGAGTCACAGAAATACGGAAGCTGCACATATTACGTAATTAGTAATTATTCTAGATAAACTACAACAAAGATCTGCAAACCAAACAAAAACTCAGCATGAAGCCTGGCCCTGGCAACCACAAATATCATGTAGTTAAAGCCCTCCTTTATAAATGATCGTTTCACTTTACCCCGTGTATGATTTTTGCGTATCAGAAAGTTTCTGATCTGATCTGATATTTCTGATATATCAGATTTTAAGGAAATTGTGGATCTGTATCAGATCAGAAATTTTCAAACTATATCAGATTTGAATATCAGAAATTGGATCAGATCAGATCAGTTGCCATCACTAGGAAGGACTATGTATCAAATGCATTTACATTTATTGCATCGCCTTTGTACCATATAGCACGTAATTTGCATATATTATCAGTCATTTTGCTATGAGCTATCACACACTTTAATTTCTTCATCAATAGCTAGTAAGCAGGCCCAGAGATGTAGCTGAAACAGGCGTTGAGTGATCAGCTATCACCTCCAAACCCCCTCATGTCATGTCCACCAAATCCCCTCCATGATGCTCTCTAAACCCAACTTATGATTTTTTAAGAATCACAGCATACCACAAGGTATGGGTTTCTGCTAATTTTTCTGATGAGTCAAGTATTTTCAGTGGAGACAAGACCTTAGATTTTCTTGGATGTCATTCTCTTCGTCATCTTTCAAAATAATATGCAGTAAGTCACAGGAATCAATCAATACGCAATAACAACGTTCGCTTGAAAATATTTTATTTTTTATTCAAACCTCATTTTTTCCTTCTCAACTTATTCATAAGATGAAGCACTGTTAAAAAATTGTGGTACAAAAAAAAAGCATAAATGAAAAAAACAATGATGTATTATAACTCAGCTGAAGTTTTTCATAACATGATGATTTACACATAATATTTAACTTCATCAACAGAATTACAATTACCTTTAATACCAGCATTTATAGTTATTGAGAAGTCACTCGTTTAATGTAAAACACTTTCTCCTCAAGAACATCAAGCATCACTGTTACTTTCTTTAGATTTGGGCATATTTCCCAAAATCTCTGCTCCTCAACATGGGAGCATGCCTCTTCTCTGTCTTCATCAGAAACCTCATAATCTCCGTAGCAGTTGTTGTAAAACCGTTGCCAATCTTTAAATCTAAGAATATTCAATGTTTCAAGATTTGGCATCTGTTTTATCATACTTCTGATGGCTTCAACTTCCTCCTCATCCTTCAGTTTCGAATGGAATATCTTTTTTGTAATGGCTGGCGAGGACGACTGATCCTTGTCGTTACGAAATACAACTAAGTAATCACTTGCTCGAAGAATGTCTAAGTGTAGCTCTGTTACAGCAGAAAACTGTGCCATATACTCGTGAGCCTCTTGCAAAACTGAAATGAGTTTTGGTTTACTGGAAGGCTGCACCAACCTAAACCTTCCCAAAACTAGGCACGTCATCTTGGGAAGGTTTATATTTTTCATGTAGTAACTTAAACTGCGCTCCTCATCTTCGTTGTTCCAAGTTGACAACCGAGTCAGCATTGCAAAGTCACCTCCGCAGTCTTCCAACTGGTTAATGTCAATGTCCAAAGTGAGGAGCTGTCTTTCGTAGGGCTCAAGTAGCCATTTGTAAAAGTTAAAACTTTTTCCTTTTATTTTAGCATCACTGTAACAGGATATTATTGGCATGTGACAAAGGTGGAGAAGTTCTGGAAGATGGGTACGGTGCAAATCTTCGTCTAGTAAGATTTCCAATGTTCGGTTCAGAAGCACTTTTGAACTAATCGTAAGGTTATAATGAGCACTGACATTGAGGTTCAAAAAGGAGAGAGCTTTGAGGTTAGGGGTTGTCCCAAGTAACCCATTTAATGAGTTTGGAGACATCATCCCATACTCCGTAAAAAATGTCGGGATTGTCGGGAAAATGGGCTGGGTCACAAAATTCTTGCTAAGTGCAACTCCCATCTCACTCCGCTCCAAAGTATACTTCAGTACAAGGGAGTTTGCAGGGAAAGGGTTGATGCTTGTTGCAATTCCTTCTGTCAACTCATGAAGTAGAATCGGATACAAAATTATAGTCTTTATTTCATGCTCGACACGTATTGGGTGCAAAATTTTGAGCAGGCTAAAGTAATAGTTTTCTTCATGCTTTTCCTGAACTGCCTGAAAGGAGAGCTCCAACTTTTTCCAGGTTTCGAGACATTTTAGCTTCATGACGTAATTCATATTCGCCTTCCAGTTTTTATGAACTAATTGAGAGGCCAGAATATCTTTTACCTGATGAGCAGTGGTTGCTGGGAACTAAATGTTTGAGAATTATTTGCAGTGACTGAAAATTGAACAAAACATATACATAAGTATTAGTCATAAAGTATTGACTCATGGTGTGGGAAGTGAGGACAATATATTGCATTGGAATTAATCTTACTTCATTTGGAATTACTTCAGTCCAGTTGTCAGAATCATCCAAGGTTTGGTCACCATCGTTGTTGGTGGTGGTCGAAGAGGATGCGAGGGCTGCAATTGTGATTCTGCTCTTTATGGCATCTTCCTAGTAATAAAAACAAACAATTCCAATTTCAGTATAATTTTTGAGAATGACTGATAAGGTTAAAAACAATATCCCTTTGTAATTGCTGGTGTCAACTTTTGCCTACCTTCGGTGAAATCGCATTGCTGCTGCTTTCAAGTGCATCTGAAATCTTGTCACTTCCGTTATCAACAGAGCTGGATGTGAATGCAAGGGATGCCATCCGCTTTGATTTCCTTCTCTCTTCCATCGTGTTTGGCCACGAATAACAACCTTTACAACTACAAGCAGCAAAATATTTTTTTCAAAATCCGAACAGTACCAAATTGAATATTCTTGGTGACTAAGTTATTATTAGGGCCAAGTGGACAAATTCATGTTTGTAAAGAGCCAAGAATATATTATATTGTAACAAAATTATTTACTCACGTTATGTTTTGTAAATATTGAATTATCACCAAAAATTATTTTCTGTTTGGAATTTTTAGGAATAAAACGTTGTATTAAACGTGTGGTTGTAAGACAAAAGCGGTGCATGCATACTGCTCCACTGTTTTCTTCGCTGTGATGTACCAGTCTTGCTTTGGTTATAGCATACTAAAACACAAGTGGCTATGCTTTTGCCTTGTTTTGTCCTTTTCTCTGGTGTTGACAATAACAAAAGAGCTCATTTTGTTTTGACTTTTCGTGGCAATACGTATGCGTATGTAAAATGTGTGGGTCATTGAAGTGCCTTTGTTGAATATGAACTTGTTTATGTGTGGTATAACGGAACAGACCCTTCTTCGTTCAAAACTGATTTACTTAACAAGTGTGAAGTGGATGCTTACACTCATCACCCAAAAATTGAGATGGACTTTCCTCCCGTTTTACTGTGACTTTACATGCACTTTACCTCAATACAAAAGTAAATTACAACTGGGTAGACTTATATATAACGCAAGTAAAAAAAAGTAGCGTATTGTACATTAAATCAGCTCATCAGCTACTCCTACTATTGGTCTCTCCTTTTCAACAACACAAAAGATTACCTACGCCACACAGTCAGCCCAGATGCTCATTACATGGGATGAATTTCTCAATGCCTGTTGAAAGAGAGAGAGAGCGAACGTTGCATATATGATGTATGTACTTGCGTATTTTCAGAGAGGTGTTTTGGTAAGCAAAAATCCGTACAAGAAAAACTGCAATATAACACCCAAAACGAAAAAAGATTCTGTCTACCTAATGATGTAACTCACTGCCCTTACACTTATCTTTACACAATGCGTTTATTTGTGGTGCATCCTTTCATTCATCAAGTCAAAAAGTGGGAAGCGAAGAAGGGTCTTCTTCGTTAGCAAACTGATCAAGTCAACAAGTGTGAAATGGATGATCGCACTCGCCACGCACAAATTGAGACGGCTTTCCATCCGTTTGTCTGTGATTTTAGAATGGACTCTACCTAAATATAAAAGCAGATTACAACTGGCTAGACTTTCCATATACGTAGCTAGAAATGGTGTTCACGTGGGGTATTTGGACTCATAAGAGGATTCATCCACCAACGAATTCATGAGATGAATCTTATGGAATAATTTTAAACAAGACTAACAACTTGTGTATTTCACTCGTTTTGTTCCTTTCAGGAACGAATGTTTCCAGGTTTTACAACCAAACCAGTGGGAAAAACTTTTTATGATGCTACATCATCAGCATCATCAATACGTAACTAATCTCCATCAGCGGAATAATTGATTTTAGTATTATTCTAAATACATAAATTTGGAATATTATGAATAATAATACTAATTCATTCAAGCCTTTTCATTTAGTTGACTATATTTCAGTATTTTGTGCGTCGGAAATGTGAATTATTTTAGTTTAGCACAATATTTTATTCAAGTCATGTACAAGTATCATAAACCAGTTTATGTAAAGTTTCTGAAATACAATTAATGTCACTACTTCAGTCTCTTTTTACATTCATCATCGTTTTGTATTACATTACAAACAATGGCAGAGTGCACCCTTTTTTCGTAGAAGCAATATTAAACATAAGTAGCACGCTGTCAGTATTGTGTGCCTATACTCAATCAACTGTTGCATTTAAACATACCATCATGATATTTTATGATGGGATGATTTTGTATCCAACCATTGCAGCCGAGAATGTAGTAACAAAGCAAGAAAACAGAATGGAGCAGACTTGAGTTGAGAGAGCACAAAATGCATAGGGAAGTGGGCTGCTGAAGCATTTTGATCTGCTCAATCTCCGTGCATCATGTGACAAATATTCCGTTCATATACAAATCTTAACCTTCCACCGTACACGCTTGCAAAGCAGCAGGCAAGCATCGACCAACGCCAACTCATGAAAATGTTCAAGACTAAGGGTTCTAGCTCACAGTGAATCGCCAGAGCATCATCACAGGACAACAAAGCAAGCAGCAAGCCATCATTTCGTTGTACTTTGGATATGAATGATATAGCATAGCTCTAGATGATGATGAGGATGATTGCGTTTGGATATTTGGTGGTTTGCATTGATGCAAAGTTGCGTGACGTGAGATCAAAATTGCCTGAGCTTTATAAATCAAACGCTTGAGATATTTCCCATGTACCGCACGTAAATATAGGGAAGCCATTTACCGATTTCAAAAGCGTAATTATTTTTGTACCCAAAGCTTGCTAATTGGTGGTCATGTAATAAAACGGACTTTGTGGCACAAGTGGAAGTATGAATAAGCATTTCCTAAATAATGATGGTAATCATGATGATAACGCATAATCTTTATCAGTTAATGCGCACATTTACGATCTGTGTTCACTGCCTTCTACCTAGCATTCATAGTAAATGCCAGATGCGTCAGCATGATGTTCATTGAATGAAGTGACTCATTTTATATCAGGATTAGGACAAAACCTTGAGTACGTAAGAGTTAGTAATTAAAAATAAAATCACATCACAACTGCATATTTTATACAATGACAAGTTTTACCCAGCCAAATAAGTTATTATAAATCAGATTACGATCAAAGCAACAACCATTTATTCCTTTGATTGCCTCGATTTTGTTAAGGAAGTAATTTCAAATTTTTGATGAAGAAAATTAACAATGGAGGATCATTTAAAGAATCACATTAAAGCAAATTTAGCTGAGCTAGTTCGCCAAACAACATGTCACACGCTTCTAATTGCATTTCTAGAATCCAGAAATATTCTTTCAGAATCTGACATCTCACAGCTTGTAAGTCCAACAAAACGAATCTTAATTTAATTCTAATGTTATTATGATAAGTTTTTGTATGCTTAAATTTCTTTCCATAGAATTCAATCGGAAATCGTCTGAAAAAATCGCTAACATTTTATCGCCTAATCATTCAACGATCAAATTCATTCAACGCATTATGTGAAGCACTAAAGGAAACAAACCAAAGCGGAGCATTAGAAATTTTGGAAAGGATCAAGCCCATTCGCTTTGATGTGCGTCAACCCGTTCATCTCTTCACTGGCAGGGACGAAGAGTTGGCTAAACTGCATGAGCACATGACAACACCACAAAATAAGAACGTGGCTACACTTGTTACTCACACTGCGTCTGTAACCGGACTTGGAGGAATCGGAAAGACTGAGTTGTGTCGAAAATACATCCAAAAGTACTCATCAACCTACAATGGGAATGTGATTTGGATTGGTGCTGAGAAGCCGGAAACTATGGAAAATAGTTTTAAAGTTTTGGCAAAGGATTATCTCAACATTTCCTTGAGGGACGCTGATGGAGGAGCAAAGGAAATAAAAACGATAGTGGATCAAGTCTACAACTATTTTCAGGAAAAGAAATGCCTTTTTGTTTTTGATAATGCAGTGAAAAGCAGTAGCGAAGATGAAAAGCAACTAGAAACATTTTTACCTGTGCGTATCTCAAAACGCCCCTTCCTTTTGATCACATCACGCGATAGAGAATGGGAGCTTCCAATGAGCATCCTAGAACTGGAGGAATTGAAGGAGCATGAAGCAATAGAGTTTGTAAAAAAGGGACTTTCGATTCACGATCACGACCAAGATGAAATTATTACTGATTTAGTTACAAAACTACAAAGGTTCCCGTTGGCTCTCCAACAAGCTATTTCTTTCATCAAACAACAACAGATGTCAAATAAATTATTTGATATTGGCAAATATTTGAAGATTTTTGAGGCAGAGTCGAAACTGTTACTGACTCACAAAATATCTCCATTTTTATCCAACAAATATGCCAACACTACATTTACAACTTGGAAAATCACAACTGATGTCATTGCCACTGATAAAGACTCGGGGTACCTGTCAATAAGCCTTTTAAACATGATGTCATACTTTGAGCCCGATAAAATTCCAACACAACTTTTATTGCGGCACGAACGCCAAAGGGATGAAGACCACATTCATGCCGCACTCCAACTTTTAGTCAAATATTCAATGATATCTTGTCAACCTAGTGAAAGCATGTTAAATATTCACAGACTTGTCCAACAAGTTACTAAACTCGAGCTGAAGAATTGCAGCCTTGAAGAGGAGACGCTAAGGAAATGCTTACTTTTGTTCAACCCAGATATTATTGATAAAACATCATCAGTTTCCCATGCAATTTCCGTTTTTGATTCTTCCCATGATTACCAATCGCTCGTAGTAGACTTTAGTCAGATACCTTGTGATATTATGATCCACCTAGACAAAACCTCTAGATACAATGAGTCACTGAAGTTTGGGAAAAAATCTATATCAATTCTTCGTCAACATCTCCCTCCAGACCATATGGATTTGGCATGCACACAAGCTGCATTGAGTATAGGAGACTTGAGGCTAAAAAACCATGACAATGTAGTAAACCACTTAGATGGGTTACAAGAAATACTTGAGAAACAAAATACTTCCGATAATGACAACTTACAAAAGGTGCTTACTGCTTCTGTTCAATATTGTAAACTGAAACTTGAAGAAGAGGATCAAAACGTGAGGCTATCCTCCACCCAACTTTTGCAGAAAAAGCAGGAGATGCTTGAAACCATGGAAAAGTTAAATGCATGCCAACTACTAGACGATGACAGTTTAGACAAAGGATTCGTTCTTCAAACACTGGCACACCAATTTTTCGACCAACGAAAGTTCAATGAATGTCTCTTATGCTATCAAGCGCTTTTGGAATATAAGTCGCAGATGTTGGGAGAAAATGACCTCGCTGAAGTTCCCAGACTTATCATGAATGTTGCTGAATTACACGTTTGGACTGGAGATGTAACTAAATCTCTCGAGGTGGGAAAACAGGCTTTTGAGAAAGTTAAGCATTTGCTTCAAACTAATATCCTTTCAGCAGATATTGGCTACAGATTTGCTAAACTGTTAGGAGACCATGACGGCCATGTCAATGAAGCTATACTAATTGCCAACGAGGTTTATGAATGCAGAAAAAATTTACTTGGGCCACAGCGTGTAGACACGTTAGCTAGTTTGCTTCAAATTGGAAAATTTAAATCAAAAGCTGGATTACATGGAGAAGCTGTTGAAATATTGGGAGATGTATGCAACAGCTTTAGTTTACAATTTGGAGAGAGGCATGCATTCACATTGGATGCAAAAACTAAGCTGGCCAACGCTCTGTATGATCAAGAATCTTATTTAGAAGCATTGAAAGTTTATGATGATGTACTCAAAGTTTATCTGGAACTAAGGGGGCCTTCAAATAGAAATACTTTGCTCATAATGATTGAAATTGGTACTACTCTAATGTCATCACAAGATTATAGCAATAGTCTAAAAATGTTCACCCAAGTGGCGAATACCATCACTGAAACATGCGGGAATGATGATACGAGATTGGTACAAATCAGAAAATCCATGGAATGCTTGGAAACATGGATTGCTAAAGCTTCTTCTCGTCCAGTTAGCCGGAAACATTCTTGTTGTTGCATTACTTAGGTTTTGTTCAGGCCGGTTTGTTATGGAGAGCGTAGTTAAAAGAAAAATATCAAATAGCACTCATTCATAATACATGTTACCAATAAAAACTTTCACTCCATGCGTCATAATATTGCACTTGACTGATAATTATTTCAATAGAATAATGGCAACTGAAGTGAAAATTGTTAGAAGAAAAAATGAATTGTGTATCAACTTTCATTTTAAATTGGATTTTTAAAGTAAGTTTTTTTTTCTAAGCTGTCACGTCACAATCAATCCATGTGTTTTTGTGAAATTTGCATATAAGTTCATGTCAATCCTCATCACATTAGTTTGTCCTTTTTCACATTTTTTATCAATAAAACTATTATTGTTATGTTCTGACAACTTCAACCGACAATTCTCACATCATTGATTATTGTTTGCGCTGCAATTGAGATATTTTACACACGAACAATTAATTAATTTTTCTACATAAAATCCATCATAAGTATTTTGAACCATAGTTGATAGCCAGGTCTCTAGTCTATCTAGCATTCAACACTTTGAAACACACAGGATGGAACAACAAAGCTGGACTCAACTGCAACACACGCTGATTCAAAATTTTCACAGCTCAGGAATCCAATTCATGTGGGAAGAAGAATCCACCATAGCAAACAAATTATTTTCACAGTGCATAATTTTTCAATGTATTCAAATAAACCTTTATCTTTCCCTGATTGAACAATCCTTCCTAAACATTTCAGGCTGTAAAACACCAAGAGCACGGATAAAGGCCTTTGAGCACATTTTGCAAGAAAATTCTCGCATAAATTCACGAAAAAGATTCGTTTCACATGACGTTCTTCTAGTTTCGGACTCCACGTTTCCAAAGGCCAACTTGGAAAATCGGGTGTTACAAACCGCAATATCAGAACTATATCAGGATAGGCCAATTCAAATCCCTCAAGTTATTCTCGTATCTCTCCCAAACCTCTTTGGTGTACCTTTGTTTGATGATCATATTATGAAAAAATCGGTTGTTTCAGTTTATAGCACGTCACTTTTAATACTTGCAAATGAAGATTTAGTGAGGATTGGATGCTTTAGTTGTAAGCAACCAGTTATTTTTTATGGGTATCCAAGAAAGTCTTTTGTGAAAATGTATCGTTTAACTTTTGAAATTATAAAAGCAAGTTCTTTATCATCACTTAAAAATATTATGCTGATATGGAAGCAACTTCACTCAAGCCTTCATTTTGAGGGTGAAACTGAGACTGATGATGATATCTTAAAGCAATATTGTCCTACGTTGTCATCATTAACTACCCAAAATTTGCTTGGGGAAACGTGCGAAACGTACCAATCCTTTTTTCACTACACGAATTGTACTCATTTTGACAGTTGTCGGCATTTTTACTTTGCTGAATTGGGTTTGAAACGGGAAAGCCTAAAGTTTCTCCATTATCTCATGCCAATTTATTCTGATGGGCAAAACCAAATCGAGTATACTTTTCAGGTGCTTATTCCAAAAGTAAATTTTTTGGAGGCCAAACTCACAGCTTTTTTGACCCCCTTTAATTTGGATGTTTGGGTGTATACATTAGTAACAGTCGTTTGCATTTCAATTTGGCTAGTATTTGTTGAGCAAGAGGTCTTAGGGAAGGTGATTTTCTGGCAGTTTTCCGTCCTTTTCGAGCAAGATGAGGGCCAACTGATAATTACAAAAACGACATGGGGGAAAGTGATCATAACCATTTGGATTTTTATTGCCATTTCCCTCCGACAGTTTTACATGTCCTCTCTTTATTCGTTCATGACTGCTGAGCAAATACCAAAGGATTTTCCTTTAAGTATGGAAGAGCTACTCACTCGAAATGACTTTGAGATACTTTCACCAAGGTTTTTTCATGAAGAATTGGACACTATTTTAGTTACACCTTATCTTCCCAGCCCACTCAAAATTTTATACCTCAGAATTTTCTACAAATTTTCATTCTTTTCTGATAATTTTCCATTTGACGGGAGCGCCGATATAACTACCGTATTATCAGCATTGCAGGGCAATTTTACAAAGATATTTAGGTCTGCAAGGAATTACTCTTTGGAGACTTTCGCTTGGAATCCTCGTATTGACCAGACAAACAGGTTTTTAAAGTTTGCCGTTTTGTGTGAAATGGATTGTGAAAATAAATGGAATTTAGCATTTTTTGGTCAGAAAGGGTTACATAGAATTGTTCCTAAGCAGAAAGCGTTCTACTCAAACTTTGAATTTTGGGCACAAGACTATTACAGTTTTGCAACTTATTCATTCCAAAAATTTATGGCGTATTTTGTACAGTCCGGGTTGTATAAACTGTCAATTACACGGCACCGACATTTGGAGAAACTTAATTTACTACACAAGTCTTTTAAAAAATTAAATATGGGGAACGGGAGCTTGTTCAGTTATGTGTTTATGAAAAATACAAAAGAAGTTATGAAAATGGGAGAGAAACCCACAAATATTTTGGCACTTACTGGTTCTTTTGCTATCGCATGTTTGATGCTATCCATAGCTTTTCTTATTCTCATTTTGGAGAGATTCGCTGTAAAAAAAAGTTGGTTTAATGGGCTTGTTGTCAGATTCAATCTGACAGATTGTATCCAGTCGTAAATATCATAATTAATTAAGTACTCGGTGGAGTATTATTTGTAAAGGAAATTTTTAAACAGCTTTCTTTTTCCAATATTGAACACCACAATTTATATTTAAATGCACTAAGGTAATTAGATAAGCACATACACTGCATTACAAATTCATAACGTTTTAAATATCTATAACGGCTAAGGTCTAAACTTTTGCATAGTTTTGTCTCATTATCATAATATTTATGCAGTTGATATGCATGCAGCATGAGATTCATGAATTCCTATACTAAAATGCCAAAAGCGTTCGGCTTTGTTCTATTCAATGAGTGGCGGGGCACCCTGAAAAATGTGGTTCATTTGATTTCACCTTTAGCAAAAAATCCTTTATTTTTGTTCTGCTATCTGCTGCTGTACATAGTGTACATACAATTTGCTCTGCTATATGCTGTCTTATCAAATTCAACAAAACTATTGTTTCAGTGATTAAAAATTACTTATCAACCTAGTTAGCTGATTATCATCAATCAAAACCAAGTAAAATTAACTGCGCTCACCATTTTTAAACAAAGTTTAAAGTGTGAAATATGAAGTTTGGGTATTCCAAGTCAGGAGACTTACAAGTTCTCCTTCATTCTCATCGTAATAATCATGATGTGGCTTCATTAAAAAGAGAAATTTCATCAACCTTGGTAAGATATCCCGGTTTTAATTGTAGTGCCAATAAATTAAATAAAAATTAAATGTTTGAATGAATGAATTTTGTAAAACTGATAATAAAACAAGTTGATTGTTGATATTGTTGATAGGGGTTGAAGGATGGAGATGGAGAGGAGGGCTTCTACTTTCTTTGGAATGGAAGGATTTTGACTGATGACCGTGTACCTCTGCTTCCCTCTGATTCTGGTGCGGTGGTCACTATCGTCCCTAGGGTGTTGGGTGGAAAGGGAGGATTTGGTTCCATGCTTCGAGCAATTGGAGCTCAGATAGAGAAAACCACAAATCGTGATGCCTGCAGGGACCTCTCAGGTCGGAGGTTAAGGGACATCAATGAAGAGCAGCGGTTAAAGAAATGGTTCTCGAAGCAGGAGGAACGGGAGCATGAAAAGAAGGAGGCGAGGAAGCGCAAGCTTGACAAACTGAGACAGGTCGCGGAGGGACCTCCACTACCCAAAATTGATGACCAACAGTATCTTCAACAAAGGGAAGATATGGTTGATGCGGTTTTTGAAGCTGTGGACAAAGGTAATTATTTGTAATTTAAGGAGGAGAAGGGGTAATAAGTAACATTTACATTGTATGTTGAGGCAAACCATGATTTCATTAACAAGGACGTTTTGTGGTGTTTTTTTCAGGATTTGAAGTCTCAAAAGATGCTGGAAAGGTGGAGTCTACTGCAGTTGCCTCAGATTTATCATCGGATGATTCAAATCCACAATCAGCTACGGTGCAGCCATCGATGGCTGAAGGTGGGAGTAGCAGCAGTGCCAGTGTTGGCGACATAGCTGGAACAAGCAAGGCTCCCAAAGAAGTGAAGAAAATGAAACGAACCATGTAAGCTTTTCTCATCAGTGACTAAAATCACTCACAAAAATCGAAATTATGAAATTGGAATTTTTATTAATGGATTGTTTCTCGTTTACAGCTTTGATGAGGAAAGTTGCAGCAGCAGTGAAGATGATGATAACGACGATGGTGTCGTGGCTGCAAAGAAGTCCAAATTGCAGTAGCCGCCATTGGTGCTCACCTTAAAGACTGTTTCTTTATTATGTCTCTCGCAGCGCATAAAAATGTTTAGTTATATTTTACAGTGATGTAAAGTGAACGTGTATTTGAATAGTTAGGTTTTATTTTTGGTAGCGCTTGTTTTAGTTTAGTATTGCATTTAATTGTATTAGCAATACATTAGTCTGTATTTTTATATATTTAACTTTTGAAAGTAAAGATGGAATAAAACATGTTGATTTTATCAATGAAAGCTGTTTTTGAATAGTTCTTTGATAACTATTAATTAACTATAGGTTGAATGTAGAAAATATTTTAAACATTGTATTTGTATGACGTATCTCATTTCTAAATAATATGCACGTAAAAAGCAACTTATACACGTAAATGGAAGACCAGTTGTAAATGTACAAGAACGATTATCCGAATTTAAATTCTGATCAGACCCCAAAAGATTTAAATATTAAGTATAAAATTCCAGTTATAATATAGTTACACTTGCCAAAACTATCCAAATATCCATTTCTGTTAAAATAATTTGAGTATTAGCCATACAACATCCAATG
The DNA here is from genome assembly GCA_964034955.1 of Orchesella flavescens. Classification (NCBI taxonomy): domain Eukaryota; kingdom Metazoa; phylum Arthropoda; class Collembola; order Entomobryomorpha; family Orchesellidae; genus Orchesella; species Orchesella flavescens. The sequence goes on from OZ035954.1 coordinate 8,462,977, forward strand.
TAGTTCCCAAAAATGATAATTCTCAATAATACATTATGATATTAATTTTCTGGTCCTAAACCCACCCTTAAATAGCTAGTTTCTTCGCCTAGATACAACTCTGCTATTTTTAACGGTGAACTTATTACTTCATACAAACTAATTAATGACTTGACATCTACGTTAATATTTTAGTGTTTCGTTGCATTTTAATGAAATAGAGTGTGGTGAATATGGACCTACGAGAATGGAACCTTCTTGTCTCTTCGCATAAGCAAAACACAATCTACAATAGTTTCTCTTGTAGCTTATCATTTAGCCCCAAGAAATTGTCCTTCTCGTCTGTCACCTTTAGTCAAGATATTTGTAGTGCAGTCAGATAGAAATAATGGGTTAGAGTTAACAAGTCAGGCCCATACATCTCTATATCTTTGATCCATTTTTGTTGCAAGCTCGTTCGCGTAATTAAAAAAGAAAATCATTCAGATACAGAGTAATTGGCTAGACCATAGTCAACAGCTTTTGATAACCACTATATTCAATGTACTTTGTCATCAATAATTATGAAAACCCTTGGAATGGGAAATAATTTAATATGCAAAAAATAACTTTTTATCCTTTAAGTTATCATTTGTTATCATTCTATGAACACAATTATTTCAATTTAATGAAATTTGACAGCTTATGAAAACAGCAAATTTGAACAAATATATAATTGAAGCTACATGTCATTTTAGAGTTTCAAGTACCAGTATGAAACTCGTGATTTTCATAATGATATTTCACACGCATTATCATGTTCTAGTAGCTTCAGAAGCAGCTCTGCGGCTTCTTTGGTGTGCTTATCCATCATTTCTTGGAAGGAGGTCGATGAGCGAAACTGTTGCGGATTTCTGAAAACCAACGACAAAAATACATAAAATAAATGAACCCATATTATTTAAATGAATAACTGGTTCGTGTGATTTTTTTACCTTTTCATAATCATCAGCATCTTTTCCGTGAGATTTTGAAAGCTATCAACATTTCCAGAGAAAAAGTACAGAGTGAAAACATTGTTCATTGTGAACCAATCATCGGATTTTCGAATTAGTAGCTGCTGCATGATGCATTCCAGTGGAGGAATATTATATTTATGAGCAGTTTGAAATATTTCAATAGCCACTTCCTCTGATAATCTTTCCATACTGAGCTCCTGACCGTAGCAGTAAGCTAGAACAATATTAAGTGCTTCATCTCCTACATCATCCAATTCAATCCGTTTAGTTTGAGATTCTGTTAGGCCGGCTGTGAGCATGGTGTGAAAAACGTCGCTATGTGCTGCTAAAACACACGCATGACAATTTGTTTCTGCTCCATTAGAAGCTACAATGGTACAATCTGCAAGGAGCTTCTCATTGAAAAGTTTCTCGAACACATTAAGCCGAACAACTTGTACATAAGCGGATACGTCCTCCCATTCAAGGTAAATGGTGTAGGTAAGCCAAAAGTTTTTGGTTCCGTTTCTTGCACGAAACAGTGCCATTTGTGATGTCCCATTGAAGTCATAACAAGTTTGATTTTCTTTTAACTCGATACCTAAAATTAAATGTAAAAAATGAACACTTCCTATTTCTCTGCAAAATGTTATGATTGGTTGTAAAATTATTTGTAATACATACCTATAACGCTGAATTCCTGCTCAGATTCTGGGTACTTGATCCAATTGCACGTTTCCTCGTCAACACCATCTTTATAAACGGCATAGTAACTTCCCTTCAATGTTATTCTTGGGCTTGTTAGCACACTTGAAACTCTCTCCACAAATTCCTTGGGGAATTTCAATCTAGTCAAGATTTTTGGGGTGTGGTAAAAAGTACTGAATTTTGCAGACATTTCAATGCACCTGTGATTGAATCAAATAATGTTGCTTATGATATTATAATCACTGTGATAATAATCAATCTCTCAAGTTTCAATACTTTACCCCTTCGCATTTTCCTGCAGCTCATTTTCAACCTGCTGAAGGGCTTCAGAAACAACATCAATTTGATTATCATCGTAAGTATTGTTGTAAATACTTTTGAAGTTTTTGCTGCTGCCAGTGTACAAGACAACGGGTAGTTTATATTGGCCATCTAAAAAAAATATTTCGAATGAATCTCAAAAATTAAAATTGCACATAGCATAATCATATTTTCAAGTATTTACTTTAACAAAATTTTAATTGTTCATACCACCAAGAGGAAGTCTTTTTTCACCCCATTCAAGCAAATACGCCTGTTTCCTGTTTGATGTCATCTTGATAAACCAAGAGTCAATCAATACAAAAAAATTATTTATCGTTGAAATGAAATGATGTAACAATTTTTTTTTTGAATGGGGGCTGGGAAGTGTTGACTTTTTAAATTGAACTGTGATTTTAGGAGCCAATGAATATCTAAATAAATAATATAAATTAATTTTGAAACCTGTGTACCTGTGTTGTGTTTTAGATGGAAGTGTATTATTTATCACAAAAAATGCATGAATCTCGTGCTTCGTGAGTCGTGTAATGCCACACTAATCAAATTTTCATAACATGCAAAAGAGAAAGTTGCCGATGTTATTTGTAGTTTATTTAGGTTTTTTTCTGCTTCTCAACAACACATACACGTGAAACAATACAAACGAAGTATTTTTAAGGTAATGCACAGCAAAATGCGGATTGCATGAACTCGCTTAACAACTGTATTACCATCATATCATTTATCACCATCCCATTCCTATCCTTTGTCTTGAATGAGAGAAAATCAAGTCTGAAATGTATAGCTTTAACCTTCAATGCAATGTAAATGCAACAGCAACCTGTTTGATGCTGCTGCTCCGACTTCATATCATATCGCTAGCCAAGCTCTAGCTCTCTAGCTGTACAAGCATTGAACATCATACCTGGCTTACGCACATGTATTTATCTTTCTCTGCCCCAAGCAGGCTCGCGATGTTATGATTTGCACAAAAAAAGATTTCTTAAGTAAGACAAGAGAAGAGACATAATATGGTGTGCTAGGAAACTTCCCTAGCTAGCACAGCATATTATGTCTTGTCTTGTCTTAAGGAATTGATTTGACGTATAGAAATGTGTATGTTTACAACATGGGTAGGCTGATCTGATATTATGAGAGATTTTCTTACGCATTAGTACTAGTATTTTGTACCATACCATCATCATCATCATGTTCATAAATGAGATCTGCTAGTGAGTTGAGAGTGAGGTCCACTTAATATTGTTTTCATCATGTAATTCAGTAAAAGCAGCTAGTGACAGTCATCAGAAATTATTTTGATAAGTTCAACCTTTATTACGCTCGACACTTCTTTGTCATTGAAAATATTGACATGTGACATGGCTCCCCAAAAGAAGTTAAAACCCGAAGATTTAGCTGCGTATCAGCTCCTCATTGTCGGAAGTAAAGGTAAGAAAGAGTGTCAATTAATAAATATCACGACCAATCAAGAATCAAAAGCCAAACTGAATTTTCTGCTTCTATCATCCATACTTAATTGTCTGTGTTACTGCCAAGTAATTTCATATGAAAGAATGAATTGATAACTATTGTTTACTTGAATTATTACAGAATGTACCTTGGAGAGGATATTCAACACCCTCCGAAATTGTTACGACATCACTGAATTGAATGAATCATGGAGGGATGTCGGGGCACGCTTGTCATTGTCACCAAACCAAATCAAGGAGTTGGATACTGAAGCAGACGCCAGCTCAGCAATTTTTGAGGTTATCACCAAATGGCGAGATTTGAAACGAGATGATGATGTTCATAGAGCTGACGCCAACCTGAAGACTCTAATCGAATCTATTGAAAAGGCAGGATTTGCTTTTGTTGCAAGTGAGTCAGCTACACTCATTCAGCTCCAGTTTCATGTGAATAAAATTTAGGTATTTATCTTTTTAGAGCGACTCCACGGAGCATTCCGAAATGTAGTCAACCGCCTCCTAACAAAACAGGAAGAGAAAAATAACGCAAAACCAAAAACAGATGTTCCCACTTTCAACAACCATCCACCCCTAACTGACTGGAGGATAGTGAAAAAAATCCGGTACCGAGAATCCGAGCTAATTCGGATGGGACCAGACGCAGACATTTTTAAAGGGCAGTTTGAGAAGCGGGATGTAGCTGTGAAGAAGATCCAATGTCGAAATGAAGAGGCTCTCCAAAAGGCTGTGGAAGATGCGCAGTCACTTATCAATCCTATCGCTGATTCTGTCCATGCCTGTATCCTCAAGTATTATGCATTGGAGCGAGACTGTGAGAGTATTTATTTGGCCCTTGACCTCTACGACGGAACTCTGCAGCAAGGGATTGAAAAGAAGCTGGGAAATATTGAGTTCAATCCCTTCATCTCCTTGCAAATTCTCCGTCAGATTACTGGAGGATTAGCGCATCTCCACAAGAACAAAATGATTCATGGTGACCTCAACCCGGGGAACGTGCTTCTTTTGAGGGTTTCCGAACAACGGGAGGTTCGTGTAAAGATAGCTGACGTTGGAATTGGCTACGCAAAACCTAGCAAGACAACCCCAAAAGAGGTCTTGGATGAGCTGGATTAGTGGAAAGCACCAGAGTGAAAAGAAAATGGTAAGCAGATATCCTATTTAAAAGTCAAATTGAAAGACAACTACACTAAATATATTTTTAATTGAATACTTTTCTTATGTAGTCCGGCGCCTGTGACGTTTTCTCTCTTGGCTGCATATTCTACTACGTTTTGAGTGGTGGAAAGCAACTCTTCACTAAGAAAAATTCAGGTCAACAAAGTTTTGGGAAAGAAAACGATAAGAATGTTAACATATCAAGGCTTGTCTCATCAAACCTTTGGCTTATCAAAGAAATGACAACCGATAATCCCAAGAAACGTCCGAAAGCTCAAGACCTTCTCTTTCATCCCATTTTCTGGTCAAAGGAGAAGACCCTCAACTTTTTAACCCAGACTGGTCACCTTGTTTTCTCCGTCAAAACTCCGGAAGTGAAAGCTCTCGTGAAAGAAATTGAGAAGCATTATGACCACGTAGTTACTCAACATCCTTCTCAGCGTCAGCACCTGGGAACTTCATGCGGATGGATGTTCAACAGTATCGGGAGATCTATTCCGTTTCTACGTCTACCCAGCGAAGAAGGGGTGATAAGTTTAGGCTCTGTGGATTTCTTCAGCTAATAAGCAACCTAAGTACTGATTATGATAAGCTTCCAAAGTATGTTAGGGAAGTGGTGGGCTTTCTACCAAATCAATTTGTTGATTATTGGGGCCGCCAATTTCCACTTCTTGTCCCAATGCTCTGGATTCAGATGAGTATGAGCTCAATCAGTATTATGGTAATCGACATGTGTTCAGTATGTTATTCTGAGATATTTATAATATTTTTCTTCGTGTAGTTTTTTTTATATTATGTGGGTTTATTCTTTGGCTATGAATTTGTCTCAATTTGATGCAACAATAAGGATAAGATTTTCATGAACTGACTACCATAAATAATTATTTATTGTTCAAGTGACGTAGTTACTATTTGTTTTAGTAAGGGACTCATTTTTAATTGCGAAAATGTCGCAGTTAATTGGTGCTGGTGCTACTTATCGCAATTTTCACAATGTCGTAATAAATTTAATTAAATATTTAAATACGCAAATTATTGTATAGTCTTTTAAGATTGCATTACGTCAAAAATCATCATTATCATTTTCCTTTTTAACTTAAATATTAAAGCGGGATAAAAGCCAGTCAATCAAGTACTGATCATCATCACATCAATCATTGACGCGCAGGGAGAATATTTAATGATAAGCTTAGCAACTAGTGCTAGTGAAAGACCAATGAATGTATGTAGTGAGGATAGCATAAAAATGTGAGGCAGTGCAAAAGGAAGAGAGGATGATAAAAAATCAGAAAGTCCCACTTGCTTCAAAACCTTTGCAAATGAACCTTTTTTATGCAGCTTTAACAACAAATGGACATCTGAAACAACATTATAAATGTGGGAGGGCTGATCAAAAAAAGTATATTCTTAGGAAACACATGCTCACTTGTAATTGAATTTATTTCATCTCAATTTTAACATGATTTACATAAATTAAATGTATATTTTAAAAAAAAGTATAAAATTGATATAGTTTCGTTGCGTCGCCCATTGAATAATTTAGTCTGCTTCTGAAACAACGCATGTATTTTGGTGTAATATCAAATTTGATAAACTTCTAAAAACTTTATCACAATTCTGACATTTGTGGGAATAGCGATCTTTGTGCTCCCTCCGTTGATGTTTGTATCGCTTTTCATAGCTGTTAAATATTTTACTGCAGAATTCACAAGAATATGATTCAGGAAGAGGAGGATTCTCTCCATTGGCACTCTCCGAATAATTGAGATCCGAACAAGATTTGCGATGTTGATGAAGACCCAATGACGCACAGAACTTTTTCCCACATCCTTCACAAGAATACTTGAGCTCGTCATAATGAACGGAGAGGAGGTGAGTTCGGACTGCTTGCAAATTGGGGAATGGAACTGGACAAAAGTCACACAGCCACTTTTCTTCTTTGGCATCATCATCACCATCACCATCATTATTCTCTTTCTTTTCCAACCGAAAATGTTTTTCCCCCGGCATCTCTAGAGTTCCAAGAGGCCCCTTGTGAAACCGATTGATGTGACATTGAAGATGGTTCGGGAAGCTGAAGGCCTTTCCGCAATATTCACATGAAAAATTCCTCTCCTTTCTGTGAACTGCTAGAACGTGAGCATCCAAAACTTTTTGGTCACTCAAAATTATCCCACACTCTTTACATTGAATTGGATCCAGTCCCAATTCCTGGAAATGTTCTTTACGCCGGTGGTGCTTGAGCCGGTCTCTACCCCAGTAACTTTTTCCACAGAGCTCACAAGAAAAGGTTTGGGTGGTCGAATGCGCTTTCTGAAATGAATAAAAATAAAACGTTACGTATTAATATAATTTACTCATTGCTTCAATACATTATTAAAATTAATGGAAATTGACTCACCGTTGTTTCCATATGCCTTTTATAAAGTTGATAACTATTGTGCTTGATATTGCAAGTGGTACAAGTTAGCAGGATTTCTAAGTGTTTCTTCGCAATGTGGTAGTCTACCCTTAATTTCGTGTCAAAGACAGCTTCACAATGTGGACATTTCTCTTCCCCTTTTTCTTCTCCTTTTTCTTCTTTCACAGAACGATTCTCATGTGGAATTGAATGAGCCCTTTCCAAATGGAACTTTAGGAGCTGCTTACTCTCAAACTCTTCTTCGCAATCGTCCTCAGTACAAGGAACAAAGCCAACCTTATCCGCATGATAAGTTACAAAGTGTTTCTGGAAATAGGTTTTATTGGTATAGATCATTGGACAATGATCACAATAATATGGCACGTAGTAATCTCCAAATTCCACATCAGTAGGCATTATTTTTACAGGCTTCTTGTCCTTCTTCGGTTTATCAGCATCATCAGCTCTTTCTCCATGATGAGAACTGCTATGATGATTGATTTCGTGACGACGTAGCAACTTGTTCTTCACCAGCCACCCACACAATTTACAATTGGTACACCCTTCCCCTCCACTTTCATGAAGGGTTTTGTGTTCATTCAGATATCTCTTGTCTTTGAAACGAGCTCCACATTTCTCACAGGTGTAAACATACGTTGGCTTATCCCCTTGGCCGTGAGGCTTGCGTTCTATGTGGAAGGCGGCGTTGTGATAACCCATTTTCCCGGTGGGTATAAACCATCCACATTTCGGACAGGCGGAGCCTTCCCCTCGCTCGTGGTAGCCGAGGTGCTCGATTATCAGCCGTTTATCTGCTTTTGAGAATGAGCAAAGATTGCATCGGTAAAAAGGAACGCGACCTTTTGAGCGCTGCTTGTGGAAGATGGAGTATTGGGAACTGTAAGGACCTTCCTTCCTCTTCTTTGACAATGGGCCAGGACGGGAAACTGGAGGGGAATGCTTCAGTGGACGACCTAGTTTCCTTTGAAGAGATGACTTTCCTTTTCTTCTTAAAATACGTGTGCGTGAGGATGGTTTTGGTGTGCAGTCATCTTCTTCTGAGTTTGAAAAACTGCTGCTGTTATCATCGTCATCATTATCAACCTCATCGTCCATGTTGAAATCTGATAGGGGATCATCATCCTCTGTCATCATCTTTTTTTCCATCCCTCCTGCAAAATTGTTGAAGGATTCAAGCTTCCCATTACTTTTGAGTTTACTTCTGTCAACTTCATCATCATCATCTGTAGTGGAAATCTCTTCAAAATCTGGTGAACATTGAGAAAATCATTTAATATTTTTACCTGTCATCAATCTGACATGATCATTGCAAAAATTGCATAGCGCTTGCGCTCTACTAACAACTAATGAATAGATTGATTTTGATTAGATTACCTTGCAAAACTTCAGCTCTGATTTCTTCCCAAATGCCAGTGATCCCCTCAGCAGCTTTCACCACTTCTCTGGTATCATAAATTCGATCCTTCAATAGGGTTGAAATCTTGGTCAGCCTCCTTCTCAACACTGAAATCTCTTTGAGAGTCTTGTAAAAACGAAGCACTGATTCTTCACATGGTGAGCAAACCTGGATCCAAAACTCGGGATGAAGCTGACCTCCAAACTTTTTCAAAAATTTGCACAACTTTTTTTCCGGAATGTGAAGAATGTTCCGAAGAATAAAGATAACTTGAAGCTGATTATCAAGAAAACATTGTTCCGGTGTAAGGAATGACGATGAGGGAGTTACTGGACAACAATCATCATCAGGACTAGGATCAGCATCAACAGCTTCCTTTTTTAGACGAGTTATTCGACCATTCAGGACAGTAAAGTTTGGAACAATGGGAACCGCACAAAACAAACACTTTTCGACTCCACCGATACTTGATATACGCTTATCCTCCATAACGGTATATTTATCTCTAAATAATTATGTTGATTATTTGTTTTAAACTATGACTCACTAGTCACAAAAATGCAAAGAAAACCTAACAATCGCATTTCATTAATTAATCGCCAAAATAAAAAGACTCGACTGACAGGAAAAGTGTGCATACAAAATGTAAACACCAGCTGAGCTGATGATTTTCTATGCATCGAAATCTCCTACCCGCAAGGCCGCATCTAACCTTTTACTTTGACTGAATCGAGAAACCACTCGTACTGCATGAGGTGATGGTGATGCTATCGTAAATGCAAGCCGTTTTCCTATTCCGCACACAGGAATTTAGTGACTGATCCTAGAGCAGCTAGAGTACGCCAAGAAAATGCAAGTGAGTAAATGCAACGGGGTCACATAACTAGATCATCAGCAGGCACCGTGCCCCTCTAAAATCTTTACAGCTATCTACTCTACTCTGCCTGCAGAAGCTACAGCTCATTCATATATATGAATTTCTGAATGATCAAAAGATGTTTAAAAGTTCGCTCATTTCTCTTGGTCTCAATCAGTATTTGTTTGCTGTGGGGTGTATCCATCTAAGCTAAAAGACATTCTATTCGATATCTTGTCAAGTGACTTGAGCCTTGAGCGACAAGAAGTTCAAGTTAAATGGATACCCCGGAGCACACAAACTGGTACAAAGTCAGCTGCACAATTACACTTACTATTATTATTCTTCGAGATGAATCAACATCGTAATTAAATTTACATTCGAATTTAATTTAATTTACCGTTAATTTAAAAACAAACTGAAGTAGCTGATTGCGTTTTTTGTCTTTATTAGCACATTTTTGACATTTAGTTGGCAGTTTTTGACTGTAGTTGGTCATTGGTTGAAATTATTTCCAGGCTTTAATTTTATTTTTTAGTTAGTTTTCCTAATTTCAAAGTTACTATTCATCAGTTGTCAAACAAAATGGAAGAGCATGTGTGTTTAGTGTGCTTGAAAACATTCGAAAGTTTCCCTAACGCATCGGTACAAGATGATGAAATTAGTGTACCACTCTTTACTAAATTTATAAAGTTTGCACAGAATTATTTACACATTTCCTCGCCTGTGATGTCAATGATTATTCACAGTTCAGGAGCATCTGAATCTGATCCTGATGTTTTTTGTGAAAAGTGTGAGCTTGTATTAATCACTCCAATTTGTCAAGTTTACTTGGAATTCCTTTCCGCTCAGTTGCGTCTTTCGTGGGAGTTGGAGCAGTTAGGGAAACTATTGGAGAACTCACAACAATTTTCCATGGAGTATAAATTAAAAGACACAAGCATGAAGACATTAACTGAAGAGCTGGGTGATGGAAGCGTTCAACAGTTGGACCAATTTCGAAATTTGTTACTTCAAAAATGTAAGTTATTAATTATGAATTAGTGACTAGGTTTCAAAAATAGTAGAATCCAATCCAGTTTTCTTTTATTAATGATTGTTTTAATGATCCTTTTGGGTTTTTATTTTCCGCAGGTCGTCTGAAAAGAAAAGAGACATTACCTATTGTACTTGTTGGACCAAGATGTGAAAATAACCAACCGGGATCTTTGTGGGATCGTGATGATGAGGATGATAACAACGATACTGAAAGCGTTTTCGACCCTTCAGGTTTGGATGATGCAGGTGACTCGGGTTATCCGTTGGATTTTCAGTTAGAAGGGTATATTTTTACCATTTTTATGAGTTAAAGTTCATACATCTTATGAATTTTTATTGACACGGTTTTAATATAGAATATATTTTATTAGGGATGCAATTGAATTTGGAGACAAAAATGGAGGTGCAAACAGGATGGTAAAGATTGAGCCATCCCTTGCCCCTGAAGATGAAGCTGTAGAACAAGTTGATGTCCATGATCCTGAACACAATCCAGAAAATAAAAATGTTGCTTGCCCGTATTGCGAAAGTGTTTTCACAAGTACGACGCAGCTACATGAACACATTGCAGCAACTCATCTTGACTCTTGCGTACTACATCTTGATGATGATCTCCACAAATGTTCAAAATGTGGAAGTTCCTTTAATACAAGGTTGGGATTGACTCGGCATGAAGCTGCATGTTTGCATGTAAATGAGAATGTTAACAACAAAACTGCTGTTGAAAATATAATGATGATGCCTTCGCCAATAAGTTTGGACCATTTTGAAGATGAGAATGAGAGTGAGCTTGAATACAGTGAAGACTCCACCTTGGATACCTCCCACTTTCAATCAAAAGCAGCAGCGGAAGCAAACAACCCTGAAGAAACAAAATATCCTTGCATAATTTGTGGAAAGGTGTTCCCAACCAGAAAAAGTTGTATAACCCACAAATCTAGAATTCACAACCATCGCCGTTATAAATGTCCCTTATGTCCCATTTCTTTCAAAGCAAAATGCAACGTTGGACAACACATTACAGCCGTGCACAAGCCACAAACTCATATATGTGCTCACTGTCAAAGGACTTTCACAACTGCAAAATATTTGAACCAGCACATTCGACGAATTCATACTGTCCCAAACCAGGAGCAGTTCAATTGCCAAAAGTGTAACACTGTCTTTTCGACAAGATTCTCTTTGAATCGTCATGAAGCTGGGTGTTTACACTCAGCAAATATGGAACAAATACTAATCAAGATAGAAGGGACGTCGATACCGTTCGAGATCCTGCAGCAGCAGTTTGAAGATGAGACCGGTCCTCCGTGATATGATATTCAGGTTGCAGCATCAGCCAAACAATTTCCATGCACAATTTGTGGCAAATCCTTCCAACTAAAAAAGCGTTGACGTCACACAGCACTCTGTTCCCAATGCCGTATATTGTGGCATTAAGTCTTTTTTGTGGACCTTTTTAATGCCAACGAAACCCAGGTTTTTTGAAGTTGGAGATTGTAAAGCGTGTCAAACTGTGTTAGAAAAAAAATACTGGAGTTTTTTAAAGTGAAAATTGTTGTTGATATTAATTAAAAACTTTCAAAAACATGCGTTTTTCCTATTTTTTTACAATTTATTAATACTTGCGGGTCGGATCATTTTTTCATATCATATATATAAGAAAGCGCAAGTTTTCTTCTCTAGGATAGCGTTGGAACCAAAAAATGATCGGACCCGCAAGTGCATGTAATTAATTAATGAAGATGACAATTTCCCTATCACAGGCCAGCAGGGATGGGTAAATTACGATAAATAATATACCAAATTAAAAAAAATTGGGTTTGGCCGTTTTAAACAACGTTTAGTGTTGTAATTTTTATGAGCAGACGTTTAACAATATAAGGTTTTGTCGTTTCCGGTCAAAACCTGTGTGCTCACAATTTAAAAATCATAGCAAAATAAATTCTATTACGTTTCATATTTTTCAACAGCAGATAATATTTTATTTTGTATTATAAATAAAAGTTATATATATAATCGAAAAGTTTCTGTAAACTTCTTAAATTAATTGGAGTTAATTTTCTTTGCATTATTCAACAAGTGCTTATTATTTTAGACATTAAATTAGTATTAAAAGGCAAGAAATCACGTACGAACTTTAATTTAACTTTTTAATTGTTAAATCACGAATTTTCACGGTCTCCAACGTTGGAAAAAGTTGCCAAACGGCCCACTTCTCACAAAATGTGGCAGCCTGCTTAAACTTTTCCTCCGCATTCGATCCTCTATTAAACGTGAAGAATAAAATGTGTAGGGTTTTCAAATTCCTAAATCTTGGAACGAAAGCCTTTCTGATTATGTTGAATTCCGGTCCATTCTCCTGGCGAATGTCGGACTCAGGCACAGTTAGCTTCTCCAATTTTTGGAAGATTGGGGGCGGTGACCCTTCTTCATCAATGAGGTATTCATTTTGCAAAAAGCTGTAATGGAAATGTAGGGTAAGAAGACTACTCGCAAACTTGTCAATGAAGCACAAAACTTGTTGAACTTGTCGGCTCCCAAGATCTCCAACCTTGATGGAGAGGTGCTCAAGTGGAAACTTGACGCTAGGTCCCGTTTCCAAAGATAAATGCACCTTTTCATAAATCAGGTAGATTCGCAATCGTTTTAGGTGCTGGAATGCTCCTGACTCCCGGCCCTTTTCAAAAACATAAAAATTATCTACCTCCCGCAGTTCCAAAGAATGAAGGTGAGGAGCGTAGAGCATCAACAGCCATTCCACAATGTGTGACTTTTGGGCGGAATCTTGATGTCCAGGAATTTTACTTCCAATTCTCATATGAGTCAGCTTTGGGTTGGGAGAGGATGGTGGAGGTCCTGGTGGTGAAAGTTTATTTTTGTTCCTCTTCAACTTCCACTCACCGTTACAAAAGTCTGGCCAAAACTTTTCTATTGTGAGTGCCTTCAAGTTTGGCATTTTTTGCAAAATGTTGTATAATTCTTCTGTGTTGTGGGTCGTCATCATTCCAATTTCTAGGGAAGTTAGATACTGGCCACAACTTCGTAAAATAGATTGCATGTACATATCCTGAAGAGGATGATCCCCAGGATCTTTATTGTTAATGGAAGGAACATAAAGTGAGTTTGTTGGGAAAGGGTTTAACTTCCCGTTTTTGAAGAGAGTGAGCCACTCCATGTACTCCCTCATTTTGCTCCACTCTTTTCGCAACTCTCTCAAAAAACTCTGAGATTCTGTAAGAGAATCATTATTTGTTGGAATGTTTATGAATTCTGGGAATGTGTGCAAGTATGGCCAACAAGTGTATGGCTCCCATCTAGTCCACATTTGAAGGGCACGCCGCTCCAATATCCAGTTAGCTACAGATTTCCAGCAGTGATTCACTCGTCGTAAGGTAAGCATGTCACGTCGTTTCTCCACGCATTCAAAAATTTTCTCTAGCAGCTGGTAACGAAAGAAAAGTGGAAGGATATGTTGAATTATTACACATGTCAACATTTTTAATGAAAAATTAAATATTAAAAGTGTACACAAATGCACATTTATTTTAAAGTAAAGTATTTCGTCTTTACTCACCTCGACTGGAAGATCAGCCCATCCCATTATATCGGATTTTGGCATTGCTATTTACTGTTACTCTACTTCAGGTTTTGCAAAAACAATAATTTTATACTTATGAATGATGGATACGTTTTACAAAAATGGGGTTGTTATTTAAAGAGAAATGTGGTATTAACTCAAACGATTTTAATGTCAAATTATACAATATGATCTACATCATTTGATTTTTTAAATTCTTAGAAAAAGCAAGAAACACAGCTGTGGGAAGAAAGTCAGTACGAGGGAAGACGATATGATCCGAAAGCAAACCTTTTCACTTTCACTTTTGTTGGAGACTTTAACAGCATTTATTTTACGCTATAGGATATATCGGAAAGAGGAAGAGTAGAAGTAGAAAGCAGGCAGGCACACACAATATACTAGTCACAAGTACTCAAAGTTGCTCGTCTTTCCCCTCCGTTTCAGCCTCCATCCGTATCATGTTTTCTCTAGCATAGGTTCTCATTCTGTCACAATTTTTTGTGACCTAACCTAATTTTATTGCAGTAAGCGTGTGCATGAGTAGGGGTACATTAACGCTTAGATGTACACTTTTGTAATACATTACATCATATAATTATTACTATTTTTCAAATTCAAATCATCCACCTCTGATGCTTTGCAATTTTTGGACGAGCTGTGACATTAACGAATATAGGATTGCGTGTTGCTCATTGCTCGACAGCCAACACACAGAGTTTCAGCGGAGGTGAATTGTGGCGGAAAGTCATTTTTAATACATTTTTTTTCATGACTGAAATCTCGGGATTTTTTTAATGGAGCTTCTAGAATAGGTAAGATAATGGTAGTAAAAAAATATTTCGTAACTTTATGAGACATAGTATGCGTAAAGCAAACAGTTTCTCTCTTTACCCACATGCATTTTTTGTGCATACTCCAAGCTGCGTAGAGACACCAACTTTTTCCACTCCTCTATATAGCTAATGTACCAAGGATCTAATCAAAGGCATGAATTCCTTGCAATGTACACTACCTTAGGTAATAATTATTTTTTATTTTTTTTATCATCTTTAAGTAAAGTCATTACAACCATACTTCCCCCAGAATCCAAACACCTTTGAGAAAAAACACTTTACTCTCAAGAAGTATCCGAGACCTGAATGCATGCAGTTTGCAAGTAAATCAAACAGTTTCTCCCTTTACCCACATGAATTATTTTTTTGTAGGCTCCAAGCTACTTAGAGGCAACAACTTTTTGATTACAATCCAATCATATTCTTCCTTTGCTTATCTTATTTACATTTTTTCCCCCTTTAAACTCTCTACTGCTTGCAATACAAACTTTGTTTGTATCTTTTATTTCTTTTTTTATCACCTATTAAGCAGTCATATTACAACCATACTTCCCCCAGAATCTAAACACCTTTGAAAAAAACACTTTACTCTCCAGAAGCATCCGAAAATTGAATGCTTACTCTTATTCTTTTTGATACACTCTTCCACACTGCCCATCAATATGGTTCAATGTAATCAAGTTTCGTAATGTTATGCTTGAAAGCTTTCTCTAAAGATGGTTAATTATGTGCAATATTTTTTTTTAAACTACAAATAAATTGACTAATTGCTCTATCCCATTTTTCCTACCATTACTTTTCATGTACAATTCGGAATTTACAAACGTGTAATTATTGCAAAACCCCGTTAGTTAAAAGCTATCATGCTTCGAACGACAATAACTAGGTAATGCTAAACGTAAACATTAATTTTTTGGCATCTAAATTATGCACAAAAGTCACGTGACTGTTATTTAAATCTGCTAAGCCCAGGTCACGTGACTACTTTGAAACTGAAATTTAGAAAATAACAGTCACGTGACAGTTTTGACATTTAAAATTTGGGAAATAACGGTCACGTGACAGTTTTGACATTTAAAATTTGGGAAATAACGGTCACGTGACAGTTTTGACATTTAAAATTTGGGAAATAACGGTCACGTGACAGTTTTGACATTTAAAATTTGGGAAATAACGGTCACGTGACAGTTTTGACATTTAAAATTTGGGAAATAACGGTCACGTGACAGTTTTGACATTTAAAATTTGGAAAATAACGGTCACGTGACAGTTTTTACAACTGGAATACGAAAATGACATTCAGGTCACGTGACTATTTACGAAATTTCAAGTTTGACAAGCAAGTCACGTGACAGGTTGGCAGAGTTTCTTGGCAAGCCCTGCAATTTAGCATTTCTGAAAAACTGGTCTTTTTGAGAAAATAAGAAATCTGGGTTTTTGAGAAACTAAGAAAACTCGAGTTTTTGAGATTAAGAAAACGGAGATTATGTAAAAACTGGAGTTTTTGAGAAAATCAAAAACAGTGGAGTCTTTGAGATAGTAAGAAAAGTGGAGTTTTTGAGATTAAGAAAACGGAGATTATGTAAAAACTGGATTTTTTGTGAAACTCAGAAAGTAGGGTTTTTGAGAAAGTAAGAAATCTGGAGTTTTTGTGAAACTCATAAAGTAGGGTTTTTGAGGAGTTGCTTTTTGAGAAAATAAGAAATCTGGGTTTTTGAGAAACTAAGAATACTCGAGTTTTTGAGATTAAGAAAACGGAGATTATGTAAAAACTGGGGTTTTTGAAGAAAGTAAGAAATCTGGAGTTTTTGAGATTAAGGAAACGAGAAATGTGGGTTTTTGAGAAAGCTATAATACGGGGATTTTGGAAAAAGTGGAGTTTTTGAGAAACTAAGAAAACTAGAGGATTTTGAGAAAGCTAGAAAACGGGGATTTTGGTAAAAGTGGAGTTTTTGAGAAACTCAGACAAGTAGGGTTTTTGAGAAATTAAGAAAAGTGAGTGATTTTGGGAATGCAATGTGTTTAGAAAGGGGAGAAGTTGGAACTTTTGAAGAATGTGAATTTGAAAATAAATGAGATGCAAAAACAATGCAATATGTCAAGTATTATTCAATAATAATTATTGTGAATGTTTGATGTGATGATTCAGGGATCAGGGATCATGATGAAACTATTAAATATATATATATACATCATTATTCAATTCACCAAAAACATACATACCCTTTATTATTATTATTACCACCAACAACAAAAACAACAAAAAATACAATACTCTTTATAACCCTACCCCGACCAGCCAAATCAATGCAACCCAATGGTGTGCTTGTCGACGTGATGGCGTGACTTTGAGAACATTTTATTTATTTTTTAAGCTATACGTGTTTGCAACAAAACATTACTATACTGAATTTCATATTTAACAGACAAATATGATATAATACTTGAATACATCAAACTGTTAACCTCTTCTTGTGTTACTTGTTACTGTGTGCTCACTAATACCAAATTATTTTTCTACTCCTGCATTATGAAAATTTGTTACTTATCAGTTTCCATGTTACCCCACTTAAAAGTAATAATATGTAAATTAAAATGCTTTTGAACTTGTTCTTTCCCATTTACCCATACAACAATAATGATCATTGTTACAGTGTTGTTACTAAGCTCACCAATTCCACACTCTTGATTATGAATTCAATTATGTGGTATTGTCATTGATGATCTTGTCAGTTTCCATGTTACCCCATGTATGCAAATAAACATGCGTTTAAACATATTTTGTATCAAATTTAATGCAAAAAATACCTTAACAATTATGTTTTTCTTTGTTTTAAACAACAATGTTGATGCAAAGATTTGTCAACTTTATTAATACTTTATCATGATCATCAATCATCATCATGATCATGAGTTTTTTTACCTTTACTGATGTACACAATAAATAACATATTATTATTTAATAATAATAATTTTTTTATTGCCCAAGCAGAACCAGTTGTTGTGTTTGTTTTGTCCGTAGGTGTCCGTCTGTTGTTCCGTTATTGCATAATTCTTTATTTCGCTGTATCTCGGAGGCGTTTTAACTTTTTCCAGTTCTGTTTTCAGTAATGAGTACTGACTATTGTTAACTTTAAATTGACGTTTCGGAGCAACGGTCACGTGACCATAGATACATATATTGCTACATATAGGGTAAATTTGAGGATTTTATGCAGAATTAAATTGGAATTAGGTACTTTACTTCCTGCTGCTGCTGCTGCTGAGTTTTACAAAAACTAAAGTTGCATATGGGAGTGAGAGTCTTTGAAAGAGATCCCAGTTGCGTTGAGAGCGTGGAGTGGAAAAACCTTGCGCACTATAGTACAACGTCTTTATATACATTTTCTGGTTTTGCGTTCAGTGCATGGGAGCTGAGCCGATAGCAGCAAGTGGATAATGTTGATTTAAAGGCGAGAAACATGGTGAGACCTGTTTGGACGTGTTCATACTTGTTTCTTTTCGTCCTAACATGCACAGTTTGGTTCATGTTGATATTATGGTGATGTCGTTGTGGATATGCTTTGTTGATTACCAGACAAGAGCACGTTAACGCTACAAAGCAACATGTAACGTCTGGTATAAAATATCTAAAAGAGGTACGACTGTGAGCTTCTTGATTTGGATTTTGTTGTTAAAATAAGACAAGGGTAAGGTTAAAGTAGTATTTTACAAGTACTTGTGTTAACTTTGTAACTAATTTTCTACATATAAAGCAACTAAAATACTGAACGCTTGGAAGTGAATTTAAATTTAAACGTTTTGTGAAGAGAATAAAACGTTTTTGGTCTATTAAATTTAAACTGGTCGGTCGGTATAACAGACAAAAGCTGTCAGCTGTTTCGCGCCTTTCATGAAGGAGAAGTATAAAGAAGTAATAATGATGAAATCCTTGAGTAATATAAAGCTTTGTGGTATAGTATTTCTACGTATTTGAAGTTTTGGTAATAAAACGAGTAGAAGTATTATATTTACAAAATTTATAAAAGAAAGGATTATTTAAGTTTACTGAATAAATACTTGATCCTTCTAGTTGAGAGAAATGTTAAAACTATAGGGGGAGACTTTATGAATTTTTTTCCTCTGATGCTAACACTTTCGACGCCAAAAAGAAAAAAAAAGTCTGTTGGTTAGCCGTGAATTTTTGGTTGAAACTTTTGAAATGTGTATATAGTCGTCGGATGCGTATCGAGTCGATTGGTTTGGTATTCATTTACGAATGTATATATATATATAATAAAGTGACTGCTTTAAATTTACGTGCTCAACAGAATTCACTAAAAACACTAGGGCAACACAGCTACGTCTCACTACGCTTCGGTGTAAAGGAGATTATGAGCTTTGAGTTGTTCCTTTGTAAGAATCCGAGCTAGTGCCGAGTATTGAAATCTGAAAGATTATATACAAGGCTAGGTTTGGTTGGAAGCAAAAGTTGTTTTATTGGGGGTAAACTGATTCGGTATATCTTGGAGCTTGTTCTCTCTGGTTTGTTGAAGCAGTTTCACTCACATAAAACATAAAAGCACGTTGTTTGTCATGAGCAACGTGTATTGTACAATTGAAGTAGTATCAACATGATGTGTTTTTGTAAATGTAAAAAGCTTCAAAGAGCATAGTTGTTTCACAAATATGTTCGTGCTTTTTAAAAAAAAAAAAAACACAAAATGTTGCCTCTTATTTTATAGTACAAAATATAACCAAATGTTATGTGTACCAGTACTTTGTTGTTCTGGTATATTTTAACAGAGTAAGTTATCTGGTTGATCCTGCCAGTAGTCATATGCTTGTCTCAAAGATTAAGCCATGCATGTCTAAGTTCAAGCGAAAATAAAGTGAAACCGCGAATGGCTCATTACATCAGTTATGGTTCCTTAGATCGCACTTACTACTTGGATAACTGTGGTAATTCTAGAGCTAATACATGCGCTGGGCCCCAACCCTCGTGGAAGGGGCGCTTTTATTAGATCAAAGCCAATCGGGTCTTCGGGCTCGTTTTGTTGGTGACTCTGAATAACTTTGCTGATCGCATGGTCTCGTACCGGCGACGTATCTTTCAAGTGTCTGCCTTATCAACTGTCGATGGTAGGTTATGCGCCTACCATGGTTGTAACGGGTAACGGGGAATTAGGGTTCGATTCCGGAGAGGGAGCCTGAGAAACGGCTACCACATCCAAGGAAGGCAGCAGGCGCGCAAATTACCCACTCCCGGCACGGGGAGGTAGTGACGAAAAATAACGATGCTAAACTCATACGAGGCTTAGCAATCGGAATGAGTACACTTTAAATCCTTTAACGAGGATCTATTGGAGGGCAAGTCTGGTGCCAGCAGCCGCGGTAATTCCAGCTCCAATAGCGTATATTAATGTTGTTGCGGTTAAAAAGCTCGTAGTTGGATCTCGGTTTCGGGCGGGTGGTGCACCTTGCGGTGTTTACTGTCTGCCCGGACGATTTTGCTAGTTCGTTCATGGTGCTCTTAATCGGGTGCCTTGAGTGGCTAGCACGTTTACTTTGAAAAAATTGGAGTGCTCAAAGCAGGCGCTACAGCCTGAACATTCGTGCATGGAATAATGAAATAGGATCTCGGTTCTATTTCGTTGGCTTTCGGAGTCGAGGTAATGATTAATAGGGACAGACGGGGGCATTCGTACTGCGACGTTAGAGGTGAAATTCTTGGATCGTCGCAAGACGAACTACTGCGAAAGCATTTGCCAAGAATGTTTTCATTAATCAAGAACGAAAGTTAGAGGTTCGAAGGCGATCAGATACCGCCCTAGTTCTAACCATAAACGATGTCGACTGGCGATCCGTCTCCGTTAACTGAATGACTAGACGGGCAGCCTCCGGGAAACCAAAGTGTTTGGATTCTGGGGGAAGTATGGTTGCAAAGCTGAAACTTAAAGGAATTGACGGAAGGGCACCACCAGGAGTGGAGCCTGCGGCTTAATTTGACTCAACACGGGAAAACTCACCAGGCCCGGACACCGGAAGGATTGACAGATTGAGAGCTCTTTCTTGATTCGGTGGGTGGTGGTGCATGGCCGTTCTTAGTTGGTGGAGCGATTTGTCTGGTTAATTCCGATAACGAACGAGACTCTGGCCTACTAACTAGACGTTGGATCCCTTGTGGGTCCTTCGCAGCTTCTTAGAGGGACGGGCGGCGTTTAGCCGCACGAGATAGAGCAATAACAGGTCTGTGATGCCCTTAGATGTTCTGGGCTGCACGCGCGCTACACTGAAGGACTCAGCATGTGTTCCCTGTCCGAAAGGATCGGGAAACCCTCTGAACCTCCTTCGTGATGGGGATTGGGGATTGCAATTATTCCCCATGAACGAGGAATTCCTAGTAGGCGTGAGTCATCAGCTTGCGTCGATTACGTCCCTGCCCTTTGTACACACCGCCCGTCGCTACTACCGATCGAGTGATTTAGTGAGGCCTTTGGACTGGTCTTCGTTATGGCTTTCGGGTCGTGCCGGAGTACCGGGAAGATGACCAAACTTGATTACTTAGAGGAAGTAAAAGTCGTAACAAGGTTTCCGTAGGTGAACCTGCGGAAGGATCATTACCGAATAAATATGAAAATATATAAAGTATGTATTACATTACATTGTAATAATATACAAAGCCTCAAATTTTGTGGTTGTGGTACTTGCCTTTCAAAAGGATTATATTGCATCCATAAGTATATTTGTAGCTAGCAGGCAAAAAAAAACAACTTTTGTCAGTTGTGTAATATGCCGGCTCAAGTCCTGTCGTATTGCCATTGTGCTGCGATGGGCAGCCTTGCATCTTGGGATGTAGCTGTGTAAGCAAACGATTAACAGCTCTCTGAAAAAAGGTAGGCTATTTGCCTTTCAAGATTTCATTCGCCTTTCAGATCTGGTTTGCTTATTGATATTTTGTACATCCATACAAGAACAGGGTGTTGAATAATATATATTATGCAATAAAACGCATATATATATATATAAAGCATTTAACGTGTGTTTTATAAATAATCACCTAAATGTAAATCAAAAAACAAAAAAAAAATTAACCTCGAGTGGTGGATCACTCGGCTCGTGGGTCGATGAAGAACGCAGCTAACTGCGCGCAGACGTGTGAACTGCAGGACACATGAACACCGACGTTTCGAACGCAAATGGCGGTCTAAAGTAAATTTTAGACCACGTCTGGCTGAGGGTCGGATATAAAATAAAAACCAAAGGCGTAATTGCCGTCATCGTCAAGCTGTGTAGCTTGATTAGAATTTGAGCATGTTTTCTGTGTAAATGTGCAAGCATTGAATTACTTTGCATTGCTTAGAATGACAGAATCAAGCTTAACTTTTTTGGCCGTAACAAGCCATTTTATCCAATTTAGCGACCTCAGAGCAGGCGAGATTACCCGCTAAATTTAAGCATATTAATAAGCGGAGGAAAAGAAACTAACAAGGATTCCCTTAGTAACGGCGAGCGAAAAGGGAAAAGCCCAGCGCCGAATCTGGTGTCCCCCGGGCATCAAGACATGTGGCGTTTGGGACGAGATATTGCCTGTGTAGAATGATCATCCAAGTCCCTCTTGAACGGGGCCATAGCCCATGGAGGGTGCTAGGCCCGTATGATGATTTTATTATGCAGTGCGTCTCGTCCGTAGAGTCGGGTTGCTTGGGAGTGCAGCCCAAATCAGGTGGTAAACTCCATCTAAGGCTAAATATGACCACGAGACCGATAGCGAACAAGTACCGTGAGGGAAAGTTGAAAAGAACTTTGAAGAGAGAGTTAAAAAGTACGTGAAACCTCTCGGGGGTAAGCGGGCAGAACTTGCAAGTATTGATTGGAACATTCAGGCTTGGTGTTGGTGGCTGATGATGTACATTAAGTTGGTGGTTCGCCATTGGCTGATGTACGTTTTTTGTTCTGCTAACAATACGCCGCATTTGTTCCGGTCATCGGGTTGCATGCGACTGAGTTGTGCATTTTAGGTGCTGGGGTACTGCAAATCCTTGTGGTTTGAGTCCTGGTTTTTCCAACTGCATATGCGGTCGTTGTACAGCAAGCAGGCGTGTATCGCGGTCAGGGGTTTTTACGAGTGGGGTGCATATGATTTGTGGACGGGTAACCGTAGCACGTTGTATGTATCTACTGTCAGTAAGAGCTGTTTGGCACTGTTTAGTATTGCAATCTAAAGCATGCGTGGTCTGCCTGTCCCGTCTTGAAACACGGACCAAGGAGTCTAACATGTGCGCGAGTCATTGGGAATGAAAACCCAAAGGCGTAATGAAAGTGAAGATTCGATTGCGAATTTGAGGAGAGATACCGTAGATGCAGGAATTGCCGAAAGGTTATGTTTCTGCAGCTTGGTCGCATCTCCGGGACGTCTATACCTCTGAAGGTGGGGCGTACCTAGAGCGTACACGTTGGGACCCGAAAGATGGTGAACTATGCCTGGTCAGAACGAAGTCAGGGGAAACCCTGATGGAGGTTCGTAGCGATTCTGACGTGCAAATCGATCGTCGGAACTGGGTATAGGGGCGAAAGACTAATCGAACCATCTAGTAGCTGGTTCCCTCCGAAGTTTCCCTCAGGATAGCTGGCGCTTTTTGTAACCAGTCTCATCCGGTAAAGCGAATGATTAGAGGCCTTGGGGCCGAAACGACCTCAACCTATTCTCAAACTTTAAATGGGTGAGAAGTCAGGCTTGCTTAATCGAAGCTCTGACAATGGATGGTGAGTGCCAAGTGGGCCACTCTTGGTAAGCAGGACTGGCGCTGTGGGATGAACCAAACGCCGGGTTAAGGCGCCCGAATCGACGCTCATCAGATCCCATAAAAGGCGTTGGTTGCTTAAGACAGCAGGACGGTGGCCATGGAAGTCGGAATCCGCTAAGGAGTGTGTAACAACTCACCTGCCGAAGCAACTAGCCCTGAAAATGGATGGCGCTGAAGCGTCGTGCCCATACCCGGCCGTTGGGTCAAAGAGGCATTAAATTGTCCGCGAGGACCCAACGAGTAGGAGGGTCGTGGCGGTGTGCGTAGAAGGGTCTGGGCGTGGGCCTACCTGGAGCCGCCGTCAGTGCAGATCTTGGTGGTAGTAGCAAATACTTTGGAGAGGCCCCGAAGGACCGATGTGGAGAAGGGTTTCGTGTGAACAGCCGTTGGACACGAG
>OZ035954.1:8491893-8527691 GCA_964034955.1 Orchesella flavescens
ATGCCTGAACGCCTCTAAGGCAGCATCCCATCTAGACGATGCAACGATACTTTTGCACTTTGTTTGTCACGGGGCCGAAATACGTCCTCTTAAGGTAGGCAAATTGTGTTAGGTCCATGAATGTGGTCCTCACTGTTTGCAGCCTAGCCAGATTCGCATGGGGTGGGAAACCAGCTACCTTCACAGCGATATTTGCGTTGTGTTGGTCGTCCCCAAGTGCGCGATCATTTACGGTGATGTCAGAGTGTAGAATCGTCTGTAGACGACTTACGTACCGGCCGGGGTGTCGTACTCGGTAGAGCAGTTCCCATGCTGCGATCCGTTGAGACTCAGCCCTTGACTGGAGGATTCGTCCTGATGGTTGGACGAATTCTCGTTTTTTTTTTCTTTTTTTTTTCTTTTTTTTTTATATTTTCACAAGTCCACAAAAAATATTTTAAAAGTCCCAAATAAACACAAACACTTTGGGATTAATTGAAACTTGATTATTATTTTTCTTTTTTTTTTATCACTTTACTCAAAAATGCAAAAAAGTAAATTAAATTTGCTTTATTTTTTTATCCCCTTTAAGTAAAGTTATTTGAACCATACTTCCCCCAGATTTCAAACACCTTTGAGAAAAAACACTTTACTCTCCAAGAGCATCCGAGGGATGCTCTGATGAATGCATACACGTTAAGCAAACAGTTTCTCCCTTTACCCACATACTTTGTTTTTGTGCATCTTCCAAGCTGCTCAGAGTGATATTCTTTTTGATACACTCTTCCACACTGCCCATCAATATGGTTCAATGTAATCAAGTTTCGTAATGTTATGCTTGAAAGCTTTCTCTAAAGATGGTTAATTATGTGCAATATTTTTTTTTAAACTACAAATAAATTGACTAATTGCTCTATCCCATTTTTCCTACCATTACTTTTCATGTACAATTCGGAATTTACAAACGTGTAATTATTGCAAAACCCCGTTAGTTAAAAGCTATCATGCTTCGAACGACAATAACTAGGTAATGCTAAACGTAAACATTAATTTTTTGGCATCTAAATTATGCACAAAAGTCACGTGACTGTTATTTAAATCTGCTAAGCCCAGGTCACGTGACTACTTTGAAACTGAAATTTAGAAAATAACAGTCACGTGACTATTTGGACACTTAAAATGTGGAAAATAACAGTCACGTGACAGTTTTTACAACTGGAATACGAAAATGACATTCAGGTCACGTGACTATTTACGAAATTTCAAGTTTGACAAGCAAGTCACGTGACAGGTTGGCAGAGTTTCTTGGCAAGCCCTGCAATTTAGCATTTCTGAAAAACTGGTCTTTTTGAGAAAATAAGAAATCTGGGTTTTTGAGAAACTAAGAAAACTCGAGTTTTTGAGATTAAGAAAACGGAGATTATGTAAAAACTGGAGTTTTTGAGAAAATCAAAAACAGTGGAGTCTTTGAGATAGTAAGAAAAGTGGAGTTTTTGAGATTAAGAAAACGGAGATTATGTAAAAACTGGATTTTTTGTGAAACTCAGAAAGTAGGGTTTTTGAGAAAGTAAGAAATCTGGAGTTTTTGTGAAACTCATAAAGTAGGGTTTTTGAGGAGTTGCTTTTTGAGAAAATAAGAAATCTGGGTTTTTGAGAAACTAAGAATACTCGAGTTTTTGAGATTAAGAAAACGGAGATTATGTAAAAACTGGGGTTTTTGAAGAAAGTAAGAAATCTGGAGTTTTTGAGATTAAGGAAACGAGAAATGTGGGTTTTTGAGAAAGCTATAATACGGGGATTTTGGAAAAAGTGGAGTTTTTGAGAAACTAAGAAAACTAGAGGATTTTGAGAAAGCTAGAAAACGGGGATTTTGGTAAAAGTGGAGTTTTTGAGAAACTCAGACAAGTAGGGTTTTTGAGAAATTAAGAAAAGTGAGTGATTTTGGGAATGCAATGTGTTTAGAAAGGGGAGAAGTTGGAACTTTTGAAGAATGTGAATTTGAAAATAAATGAGATGCAAAAACAATGCAATATGTCAAGTATTATTCAATAATAATTATTGTGAATGTTTGATGTGATGATTCAGGGATCAGGGATCATGATGAAACTATTAAATATATATATATACATCATTATTCAATTCACCAAAAACATACATACCCTTTATTATTATTATTACCACCAACAACAAAAACAACAAAAAATACAATACTCTTTATAACCCTACCCCGACCAGCCAAATCAATGCAACCCAATGGTGTGCTTGTCGACGTGATGGCGTGACTTTGAGAACATTTTATTTATTTTTTAAGCTATACGTGTTTGCAACAAAACATTACTATACTGAATTTCATATTTAACAGACAAATATGATATAATACTTGAATACATCAAACTGTTAACCTCTTCTTGTGTTACTTGTTACTGTGTGCTCACTAATACCAAATTATTTTTCTACTCCTGCATTATGAAAATTTGTTACTTATCAGTTTCCATGTTACCCCACTTAAAAGTAATAATATGTAAATTAAAATGCTTTTGAACTTGTTCTTTCCCATTTACCCATACAACAATAATGATCATTGTTACAGTGTTGTTACTAAGCTCACCAATTCCACACTCTTGATTATGAATTCAATTATGTGGTATTGTCATTGATGATCTTGTCAGTTTCCATGTTACCCCATGTATGCAAATAAACATGCGTTTAAACATATTTTGTATCAAATTTAATGCAAAAAATACCTTAACAATTATGTTTTTCTTTGTTTTAAACAACAATGTTGATGCAAAGATTTGTCAACTTTATTAATACTTTATCATGATCATCAATCATCATCATGATCATGAGTTTTTTTACCTTTACTGATGTACACAATAAATAACATATTATTATTTAATAATAATAATTTTTTTATTGCCCAAGCAGAACCAGTTGTTGTGTTTGTTTTGTCCGTAGGTGTCCGTCTGTTGTTCCGTTATTGCATAATTCTTTATTTCGCTGTATCTCGGAGGCGTTTTAACTTTTTCCAGTTCTGTTTTCAGTAATGAGTACTGACTATTGTTAACTTTAAATTGACGTTTCGGAGCAACGGTCACGTGACCATAGATACATATATTGCTACATATAGGGTAAATTAGTTTTACCCTACTGATGGCATTGGTCGTTGCGATAGTAATCCTGCTCAGTACGAGAGGAACCGCAGGTTCGGACATTTGGTTCACGCGCTCGGCCGATCGGCCGGTGGCGCGAAGCTACCATCCGCGGGATTATGCCTGAACGCCTCTAAGGCAGCATCCCATCTAGACGATGCAACGATACTTTTGCACTTTGTTTGTCACGGGGCCGAAATACGTCCTCTTAAGGTAGGCAAATTGTGTTAGGTCCATGAATGTGGTCCTCACTGTTTGCAGCCTAGCCAGATTCGCATGGGGTGGGAAACCAGCTACCTTCACAGCGATATTTGCGTTGTGTTGGTCGTCCCCAAGTGCGCGATCATTTACGGTGATGTCAGAGTGTAGAATCGTCTGTAGACGACTTACGTACCGGCCGGGGTGTCGTACTCGGTAGAGCAGTTCCCATGCTGCGATCCGTTGAGACTCAGCCCTTGACTGGAGGATTCGTCCTGATGGTTGGACGAATTCTCGTTTTTTTTTTCTTTTTTTTTTCTTTTTTTTTTATATTTTCACAAGTCCACAAAAAATATTTTAAAAGTCCCAAATAAACACAAACACTTTGGGATTAATTGAAACTTGATTATTATTTTTCTTTTTTTTTTATCACTTTACTCAAAAATGCAAAAAAGTAAATTAAATTTGCTTTATTTTTTTATCCCCTTTAAGTAAAGTTATTTGAACCATACTTCCCCCAGATTTCAAACACCTTTGAGAAAAAACACTTTACTCTCCAAGAGCATCCGAGGGATGCTCTGATGAATGCATACACGTTAAGCAAACAGTTTCTCCCTTTACCCACATACTTTGTTTTTGTGCATCTTCCAAGCTGCTCAGAGTGATATTCTTTTTGATACACTCTTCCACACTGCCCATCAATATGGTTCAATGTAATCAAGTTTCGTAATGTTATGCTTGAAAGCTTTCTCTAAAGATGGTTAATTATGTGCAATATTTTTTTTTAAACTACAAATAAATTGACTAATTGCTCTATCCCATTTTTCCTACCATTACTTTTCATGTACAATTCGGAATTTACAAACGTGTAATTATTGCAAAACCCCGTTAGTTAAAAGCTATCATGCTTCGAACGACAATAACTAGGTAATGCTAAACGTAAACATTAATTTTTTGGCATCTAAATTATGCACAAAAGTCACGTGACTGTTATTTAAATCTGCTAAGCCCAGGTCACGTGACTACTTTGAAACTGAAATTTAGAAAATAACAGTCACGTGACTATTTGGACACTTAAAATGTGGAAAATAACAGTCACGTGACAGTTTTTACAACTGGAATACGAAAATGACATTCAGGTCACGTGACTATTTACGAAATTTCAAGTTTGACAAGCAAGTCACGTGACAGGTTGGCAGAGTTTCTTGGCAAGCCCTGCAATTTAGCATTTCTGAAAAACTGGTCTTTTTGAGAAAATAAGAAATCTGGGTTTTTGAGAAACTAAGAAAACTCGAGTTTTTGAGATTAAGAAAACGGAGATTATGTAAAAACTGGAGTTTTTGAGAAAATCAAAAACAGTGGAGTCTTTGAGATAGTAAGAAAAGTGGAGTTTTTGAGATTAAGAAAACGGAGATTATGTAAAAACTGGATTTTTTGTGAAACTCAGAAAGTAGGG
The DNA here is from genome assembly GCA_964034955.1 of Orchesella flavescens. Classification (NCBI taxonomy): domain Eukaryota; kingdom Metazoa; phylum Arthropoda; class Collembola; order Entomobryomorpha; family Orchesellidae; genus Orchesella; species Orchesella flavescens. Next base: position 8,496,679 of record OZ035954.1, read on the forward strand.
TTTTTGAGAAAGTAAGAAATCTGGAGTTTTTGTGAAACTCATAAAGTAGGGTTTTTGAGGAGTTGCTTTTTGAGAAAATAAGAAATCTGGGTTTTTGAGAAACTAAGAATACTCGAGTTTTTGAGATTAAGAAAACGGAGATTATGTAAAAACTGGGGTTTTTGAAGAAAGTAAGAAATCTGGAGTTTTTGAGATTAAGGAAACGAGAAATGTGGGTTTTTGAGAAAGCTATAATACGGGGATTTTGGAAAAAGTGGAGTTTTTGAGAAACTAAGAAAACTAGAGGATTTTGAGAAAGCTAGAAAACGGGGATTTTGGTAAAAGTGGAGTTTTTGAGAAACTCAGACAAGTAGGGTTTTTGAGAAATTAAGAAAAGTGAGTGATTTTGGGAATGCAATGTGTTTAGAAAGGGGAGAAGTTGGAACTTTTGAAGAATGTGAATTTGAAAATAAATGAGATGCAAAAACAATGCAATATGTCAAGTATTATTCAATAATAATTATTGTGAATGTTTGATGTGATGATTCAGGGATCAGGGATCATGATGAAACTATTAAATATATATATATACATCATTATTCAATTCACCAAAAACATACATACCCTTTATTATTATTATTACCACCAACAACAAAAACAACAAAAAATACAATACTCTTTATAACCCTACCCCGACCAGCCAAATCAATGCAACCCAATGGTGTGCTTGTCGACGTGATGGCGTGACTTTGAGAACATTTTATTTATTTTTTAAGCTATACGTGTTTGCAACAAAACATTACTATACTGAATTTCATATTTAACAGACAAATATGATATAATACTTGAATACATCAAACTGTTAACCTCTTCTTGTGTTACTTGTTACTGTGTGCTCACTAATACCAAATTATTTTTCTACTCCTGCATTATGAAAATTTGTTACTTATCAGTTTCCATGTTACCCCACTTAAAAGTAATAATATGTAAATTAAAATGCTTTTGAACTTGTTCTTTCCCATTTACCCATACAACAATAATGATCATTGTTACAGTGTTGTTACTAAGCTCACCAATTCCACACTCTTGATTATGAATTCAATTATGTGGTATTGTCATTGATGATCTTGTCAGTTTCCATGTTACCCCATGTATGCAAATAAACATGCGTTTAAACATATTTTGTATCAAATTTAATGCAAAAAATACCTTAACAATTATGTTTTTCTTTGTTTTAAACAACAATGTTGATGCAAAGATTTGTCAACTTTATTAATACTTTATCATGATCATCAATCATCATCATGATCATGAGTTTTTTTACCTTTACTGATGTACACAATAAATAACATATTATTATTTAATAATAATAATTTTTTTATTGCCCAAGCAGAACCAGTTGTTGTTTGTTTTGTCCGTAGGTGTCCGTCTGTTGTTCCGTTATTGCATAATTCTTTATTTCGCTGTATCTCGGAGGCGTTTTAACTTTTTCCAGTTCTGTTTTCAGTAATGAGTACTGACTATTGTTAACTTTAAATTGACGTTTCGGAGCAACGGTCACGTGACCATAGATACATATATTGCTACATATAGGGTAAATTAGTTTTACCCTACTGATGGCATTGGTCGTTGCGATAGTAATCCTGCTCAGTACGAGAGGAACCGCAGGTTCGGACATTTGGTTCACGCGCTCGGCCGATCGGCCGGTGGCGCGAAGCTACCATCCGCGGGATTATGCCTGAACGCCTCTAAGGCAGCATCCCATCTAGACGATGCAACGATACTTTTGCACTTTGTTTGTCACGGGGCCGAAATACGTCCTCTTAAGGTAGGCAAATTGTGTTAGGTCCATGAATGTGGTCCTCACTGTTTGCAGCCTAGCCAGATTCGCATGGGGTGGGAAACCAGCTACCTTCACAGCGATATTTGCGTTGTGTTGGTCGTCCCCAAGTGCGCGATCATTTACGGTGATGTCAGAGTGTAGAATCGTCTGTAGACGACTTACGTACCGGCCGGGGTGTCGTACTCGGTAGAGCAGTTCCCATGCTGCGATCCGTTGAGACTCAGCCCTTGACTGGAGGATTCGTCCTGATGGTTGGACGAATTCTCGTTTTTTTTTTCTTTTTTTTTTCTTTTTTTTTATATTTTCACAAGTCCACAAAAAATATTTTAAAAGTCCCAAATAAACACAAACACTTTGGGATTAATTGAAACTTGATTATTATTTTTCTTTTTTTTTTATCACTTTACTCAAAAATGCAAAAAAGTAAATTAAATTTGCTTTATTTTTTTATCCCCTTTAAGTAAAGTTATTTGAACCATACTTCCCCCAGATTTCAAACACCTTTGAGAAAAAACACTTTACTCTCCAAGAGCATCCGAGGGATGCTCTGATGAATGCATACACGTTAAGCAAACAGTTTCTCCCTTTACCCACATACTTTGTTTTTGTGCATCTTCCAAGCTGCTCAGAGTGATATTCTTTTTGATACACTCTTCCACACTGCCCATCAATATGGTTCAATGTAATCAAGTTTCGTAATGTTATGCTTGAAAGCTTTCTCTAAAGATGGTTAATTATGTGCAATATTTTTTTTTAAACTACAAATAAATTGACTAATTGCTCTATCCCATTTTTCCTACCATTACTTTTCATGTACAATTCGGAATTTACAAACGTGTAATTATTGCAAAACCCCGTTAAGTTAAAAGCTATCATGCTTCGAACGACAATAACTAGGTAATGCTAAACGTAAACATTAATTTTTTGGCATCTAAATTATGCACAAAAGTCACGTGACTGTTATTTAAATCTGCTAAGCCCAGGTCACGTGACTACTTTGAAACTGAAATTTAGAAAATAACAGTCACGTGACTATTTGGACACTTAAAATGTGGAAAATAACAGTCACGTGACAGTTTTTACAACTGGAATACGAAAATGACATTCAGGTCACGTGACTATTTACGAAATTTCAAGTTTGACAAGCAAGTCACGTGACAGGTTGGCAGAGTTTCTTGGCAAGCCCTGCAATTTAGCATTTCTGAAAAACTGGTCTTTTTGAGAAAATAAGAAATCTGGGTTTTTGAGAAACTAAGAAAACTCGAGTTTTTGAGATAAGAAAACGGAGATTATGTAAAAACTGGAGTTTTGAGAAAATCAAAACAGTGGAGTCTTTGAGATAGTAAGAAAAGTGGGAGTTTTTGAGATTAAGAAAACGGAGATTATGTAAAAACTGGATTTTTTGTGAAACTCAGAAAGTAGGGTTTTTGAGAAAGTAAGAAATCTGGAGTTTTTTGTGAAACTCATAAAGTAGGGTTTTTGAGGAGTTGCTTTTTGAGAAAATAAGAAATCTGGGTTTTGAGAAACTAAGAATACTCGAGTTTTTGAGATTAAGAAAACGGAGATTATGTAAAAACTGGGGTTTTTGAAGAAAGTAAGAAATCTGGAGTTTTTGAGATTAAGGAAACGAGAAATGTGGGTTTTGAGAAAGCTATAATACGGGGATTTTGGAAAAAGTGGAGTTTTTGAGAAACTAAGAAAACTAGAGGATTTTGAGAAAGCTAGAAAACGGGGATTTTGGTAAAAGTGGAGTTTTTGAGAAACTCAGACAAGTAGTGTTTTTGAGAAATTAAGAAAAGTGAGTGATTTTGGGAATGCAATGTGTTTAGAAAGGGGAGAAGTTGGAACTTTTGAAGAATGTGAATTTGAAAATAAATGAGATGCAAAAACAATGCAATATGTCAAGTATTATTCAATAATAATTATTGTGAATGTTTGATGTGATGGATTCAGGGATCAGGGATCATGATGAAACTATTAAATATATATATATACATCATTATTCAATTCACCAAAAACATACATACCCTTTATTATTATTATTACCACCAACAACAAAAACAACAAAAAATACAATACTCTTTATAACCCTACCCCGACCAGCCAAATCAATGCAACCCAATGGTGTGCTTGTCGACGTGATGGCGTGACTTTGAGAACATTTTATTTATTTTTTTTAAGCTATACGTGTTTGCAACAAAACATTACTATACTGAATTTCATATTTAACAGACAAATATGATATAATACTTGAATACATCAAACTGTTAACCTCTTCTTGTGTTACTTGTTACTGTGTGCTCACTAATACCAAATTATTTTTCTACTCCTGCATTATGAAAATTTGTTACTTATCAGTTTCCATGTTACCCCACTTAAAAGTAATAATATGTAAATTAAAATGCTTTTGAACTTGTTCTTTCCATTTACCCATACAACAATAATGATCATTGTTACAGTGTTGTTACTAAGCTCACCAATTCCACACTCTTGATTATGAATTCAATTATGTGGTATTGTCATTGATGATCTTGTCAGTTTCCATGTTACCCCATGTATGCAAATAAACATGCGTTTAAACATATTTTGTATCAAATTTAATGCAAAAAATACCTTAACAATTATGTTTTTCTTTGTTTTAACAACAATGTTGATGCAAAGATTTGTCAACTTTATTAATACTTTATCATGATCATCAATCATCATCATGATCATGAGTTTTTTTACCTTACTGATGTACACAATAAATAACATATTATTATTTAATAATAATAATTTTTTTATTGCCCAAGCAGAACCAGTTGTTGTGTTTGTTTTGTCCGTAGGTGTCCGTCTGTTGTTCCGTTATTGCATAATTCTTTATTTCGCTGTATCTCGGAGGCGTTTTAACTTTTTCCAGTTCTGTTTTCAGTAATGAGTACTGACTATTGTTAACTTTAAATTGACGTTTCGAGCAACGGTCACGTGACCATAGATACATATATTGCTACATATAGGGTAAATTAGTTTTTACCCTACTGATGGCATTGGTCGTTGCGATAGTAATCCTGCTCAGTACGAGAGGAACCGCAGGTTCGGACATTTGGTTCACGCGCTCGCCGATCGGCCGGTGGCGCGAAGCTACCATCCGCGGGATTATGCCTGAACGCCTCTAAGGCAGCATCCCATCTAGACGATGCAACGATACTTTTGCACTTTGTTTGTCACGGGGCCGAAATACGTCCTCTTAAGGTAGGCAAATTGTGTTAGGTCCATGAATGTGGTCCTCACTGTTTGCAGCCTAGCCAGATTCGCATGGGGTGGGAAACCAGCTACCTTCACAGCGATATTTGCGTTGTGTTGGTCGTCCCCAAGTGCGCGATCATTTACGGTGATGTCAGAGTGTAGAATCGTCTGTAGAAGACTTACGTACCGGCCGGGGTGTCGTACTCGGTAGAGCAGTTCCCATGCTGCGATCCGTTGAGACTCAGCCCTTGACTGGAGGATTCGTCCTGATGGTTGGACGAATTCTCGTTTTTTTTTTTCTTTTTTTTTTCTTTTTTTTTTATATTTTCACAAGTCCACAAAAAATATTTTAAAAGTCCCAAATAAACACAAACACTTTGGATTATTGAAACTTGATTATTATTTTTCTTTTTTTTTATCACTTTACTCAAAAATGCAAAAAAGTAAATTAAATTTGCTTTATTTTTTTATCCCCTTTAAGTAAAGTTATTTGAACCATACTTCCCCCAGATTTCAAACACCTTTGAGAAAAAACACTTTACTCTCCAAGAGCATCCGAGGGATGCTCTGATGAATGCATACACGTTAAGCAAACAGTTTCTCCCCTTTACCCACATACTTTGTTTTTGTGCATCTTCCAAGCTGCTCAGAGTGATATTCTTTTTGATACACTCTTCCACACTGCCCCATCAATATGGTTCAATGTAATCAAGTTTCGTAATGTTATGCTTGAAAGCTTTCTCTAAAGATGGTTAATTATGTGCAATATTTTTTTTTAAACTACAAATAAATTGACTAATTGCTCTATCCCATTTTTCCTACCATTACTTTTCATGTACAATTCGGAATTTACAAACGTGTAATTATTGCAAAACCCCGTTAGTTAAAAGCTATCATGCTTCGAACGACAATAACTAGGTAATGCTAAACGTAAACATTAATTTTTTGGCATCTAAATTATGCACAAAAGTCACGTGACTGTTATTTAAATCTGCTAAGCCCAGGTCACGTGACTACTTTGAAACTGAAATTTAGAAAATAACAGTCACGTGACTATTTGGACACTTAAAATGTGGAAAATAACAGTCACGTGACAGTTTTTACAACTGGAATACGAAAATGACATTCAGGTCACGTGACTATTTACGAAATTTCAAGTTTGACAAGCAAGTCACGTGACAGGTTGGCAGAGTTTCTTGGCAAGCCCTGCAATTTAGCATTTCTGAAAAATGGTCTTTTTGAGAAAATAAGAAATCTGGGTTTTTGAGAAACTAAGAAAACTCCGGTTTTTGAGATTAAGAAAACGGAGATTATGTAAAAACTGGAGTTTTTGAGAAAATCAAAAACAGTGGAGTCTTTGAGATAGTAAGAAAAGTGGAGTTTTTGAGATTAAGAAAACGGAGATTATGTAAAAACTGGATTTTTTGTGAAACTCAGAAAGTAGGGTTTTTGAGAAAGTAAGAAATCTGGAGTTTTTGTGAAACTCATAAAGTAGGGTTTTGAGGAGTTGCTTTTTGAGAAAATAAGAAATCTGGGTTTTTGAGAAACTAAGAATACTCGAGTTTTTGAGATTAAGAAAACGGAGATTATGTAAAAACTGGGGTTTTTGAAGAAAGTAAGAAATCTGGAGTTTTTGAGATTAAGGAAACGAGAAATGTGGGTTTTTGAGAAAGCTATAATACGGGGATTTTGGAAAAAGTGGAGTTTTTGAGAAACTAAGAAAACTAGAGGATTTTGAGAAAGCTAGAAAACGGGGATTTTGGTAAAAGTGGAGTTTTTGAGAAACTCAGACAAGTAGGGTTTTTGAGAAATTAAGAAAAGTGAGTGATTTTGGGAATGCAATGTGTTTAGAAAGGGGAGAAGTTGGAACTTTTGAAGAATGTGAATTTGAAAATAAATGAGATGCAAAAACAATGCAATATGTCAAGTATTATTCAATAATAATTATTGTGAATGTTTGATGTGATGATTCAGGGATCAGGGATCATGATGAAACTATTAAATATATATATATACATCATTATTCAATTCACCAAAAACATACATACCCTTTATTATTATTATTACCACCAACAACAAAAACAACAAAAAATACAATACTCTTTATAACCCTACCCCGACCAGCCAAATCAATGCAACCCAATGGTGTGCTTGTCGACGTGATGGCGTGACTTTGAGAACATTTTATTTATTTTTTAAGCTATACGTGTTTGCAACAAAACATTACTATACTGAATTTCATATTTAACAGACAAATATGATATAATACTTGAATACATCAAACTGTTAACCTCTTCTTGTGTTACTTGTTACTGTGTGCTCACTAATACCAAATTATTTTTCTACTCCTGCATTATGAAAATTTGTTACTTATCAGTTTCCATGTTACCCCACTTAAAAGTAATAATATGTAAATTAAAATGCTTTTGAACTTGTTCTTTCCCATTTACCCATACAACAATAATGATCATTGTTACAGTGTTGTTACTAAGCTCACCAATTCCACACTCTTGATTATGAATTCAATTATGTGGTATTGTCATTGATGATCTTGTCAGTTTCCATGTTACCCCATGTATGCAAATAAACATGCGTTTAAACATATTTTGTATCAAATTTAATGCAAAAAATACCTTAACAATTATGTTTTTCTTTGTTTTAAACAACAATGTTGATGCAAAGATTTGTCAACTTTATTAATACTTTATCATGATCATCAATCATCATCATGATCATGAGTTTTTTTACCTTTACTGATGTACACAATAAATAACATATTATTATTTAATAATAATAATTTTTTTATTGCCCAAGCAGAACCAGTTGTGTGTTTGTTTTGTCCGTAGGTGTCCGTCTGTTGTTCCGTTATTGCATAATTCTTTATTTCGCTGTATCTCGGAGGCGTTTTAACTTTTTCCAGTTCTGTTTTCAGTAATGAGTACTGACTATTGTTAACTTTAAATTGACGTTTCGGAGCAACGGTCACGTGACCATAGATACATATATTGCTACATATAGGGTAAATTAGTTTTACCCTACTGATGGCATTGGTCGTTGCGATAGTAATCCTGCTCAGTACGAGAGGAACCGCAGGTTCGGACATTTGGTTCACGCGCTCGGCCGATCGGCCGGTGGCGCGAAGCTACCATCCGCGGGATTATGCCTGAACGCCTCTAAGGCAGCATCCCATCTAGACGATGCAACGATACTTTTGCACTTTGTTTGTCACGGGGCCGAAATACGTCCTCTTAAGGTAGGCAAATTGTGTTAGGTCCATGAATGTGGTCCTCACTGTTTGCAGCCTAGCCAGATTCGCATGGGGTGGGAAACCAGCTACCTTCACAGCGATATTTGCGTTGTGTTGGTCGTCCCCAAGTGCGCGATCATTTACGGTGATGTCAGAGTGTAGAATCGTCTGTAGACGACTTACGTACCGGCCGGGGTGTCGTACTCGGTAGAGCAGTTCCCATGCTGCGATCCGTTGAGACTCAGCCCTTGACTGGAGGATTCGTCCTGATGGTTGGACGAATTCTCGTTTTTTTTTCTTTTTTTTTTCTTTTTTTTTTATATTTTCACAAGTCCACAAAAAATATTTTAAAAGTCCCAAATAAACACAAACACTTTGGGATTAATTGAAACTTGATTATTATTTTTCTTTTTTTTTTATCACTTTACTCAAAAATGCAAAAAAGTAAATTAAATTTGCTTTATTTTTTTATCCCCTTTAAGTAAAGTTATTTGAACCATACTTCCCCCAGATTTCAAACACCTTTGAGAAAAAACACTTTACTCTCCAAGAGCATCCGAGGGATGCTCTGATGAATGCATACACGTTAAGCAAACAGTTTCTCCCTTTACCCACATACTTTGTTTTTGTGCATCTTCCAAGCTGCTCAGAGTGATATTCTTTTTGATACACTCTTCCACACTGCCCATCAATATGGTTCAATGTAATCAAGTTTCGTAATGTTATGCTTGAAAGCTTTCTCTAAAGATGGTTAATTATGTGCAATATTTTTTTTTAAACTACAAATAAATTGACTAATTGCTCTATCCCATTTTTCCTACCATTACTTTTCATGTACAATTCGGAATTTACAAACGTGTAATTATTGCAAAACCCCGTTAGTTAAAAGCTATCATGCTTCGAACGACAATAACTAGGTAATGCTAAACGTAAACATTAATTTTTTGGCATCTAAATTATGCACAAAAGTCACGTGACTGTTATTTAAATCTGCTAAGCCCAGGTCACGTGACTACTTTGAAACTGAAATTTAGAAAATAACAGTCACGTGACTATTTGGACACTTAAAATGTGGAAAATAACAGTCACGTGACAGTTTTTACAACTGGAATACGAAAATGACATTCAGGTCACGTGACTATTTACGAAATTTCAAGTTTGACAAGCAAGTCACGTGACAGGTTGGCAGAGTTTCTTGGCAAGCCCTGCAATTTAGCATTTCTGAAAAACTGGTCTTTTTGAGAAAATAAGAAATCTGGGTTTTTGAGAAACTAAGAAAACTCGAGTTTTTGAGATTAAGAAAACGGAGATTATGTAAAAACTGGAGTTTTTGAGAAAATCAAAAACAGTGGAGTCTTTGAGATAGTAAGAAAAGTGGAGTTTTTGAGATTAAGAAAACGGAGATTATGTAAAAACTGGATTTTTTGTGAAACTCAGAAAGTAGGGTTTTTGAGAAAGTAAGAAATCTGGAGTTTTTGTGAAACTCATAAAGTAGGGTTTTTGAGGAGTTGCTTTTTGAGAAAATAAGAAATCTGGGTTTTTGAGAAACTAAGAATACTCGAGTTTTTGAGATTAAGAAAACGGAGATTATGTAAAAACTGGGGTTTTTGAAGAAAGTAAGAAATCTGGAGTTTTTGAGATTAAGGAAACGAGAAATGTGGGTTTTTGAGAAAGCTATAATACGGGGATTTTGGAAAAAGTGGAGTTTTTGAGAAACTAAGAAAACTAGAGGATTTTGAGAAAGCTAGAAAACGGGGATTTTGGTAAAAGTGGAGTTTTTGAGAAACTCAGACAAGTAGGGTTTTTGAGAAATTAAGAAAAGTGAGTGATTTTGGGAATGCAATGTGTTTAGAAAGGGGAGAAGTTGGAACTTTTGAAGAATGTGAATTTGAAAATAAATGAGATGCAAAACAATGCAATATGTCAAGTATTATTCAATAATAATTATTGTGAATGTTTGATGTGATGATTCAGGGATCAGGGATCATGATGAAACTATTAAATATATATATATACATCATTATTCAATTCACCAAAAACATACATACCCTTTATTATTATTATTACCACCAACAACAAAAACAACAAAAAATACAATACTCTTTATAACCCTACCCCGACCAGCCAAATCAATGCAACCCAATGGTGTGCTTGTCGACGTGATGGCGTGACTTTGAGAACATTTTATTTATTTTTTAAGCTATACGTGTTTGCAACAAAACATTACTATACTGAATTTCATATTTAACAGACAAATATGATATAATACTTGAATACATCAAACTGTTAACCTCTTCTTGTGTTACTTGTTACTGTGTGCTCACTAATACCAAATTATTTTTCTACTCCTGCATTATGAAAATTTGTTACTTATCAGTTTCCATGTTACCCCACTTAAAAGTAATAATATGTAAATTAAAATGCTTTTGAACTTGTTCTTTCCCATTTACCCATACAACAATAATGATCATTGTTACAGTGTTGTTACTAAGCTCACCAATTCCACACTCTTGATTATGAATTCAATTATGTGGTATTGTCATTGATGATCTTGTCAGTTTCCATGTTACCCCATGTATGCAAATAAACATGCGTTTAAACATATTTTGTATCAAATTTAATGCAAAAAATACCTTAACAATTATGTTTTTCTTTGTTTTAAACAACAATGTTGATGCAAAGATTTGTCAACTTTATTAATACTTTATCATGATCATCAATCATCATCATGATCATGAGTTTTTTTACCTTTACTGATGTACACAATAAATAACATATTATTATTTAATAATAATAATTTTTTTATTGCCCAAGCAGAACCAGTTGTTGTGTTTGTTTTGTCCGTAGGTGTCCGTCTGTTGTTCCGTTATTGCATAATTCTTTATTTCGCTGTATCTCGGAGGCGTTTTAACTTTTTCCAGTTCTGTTTTCAGTAATGAGTACTGACTATTGTTAACTTTAAATTGACGTTTCGGAGCAACGGTCACGTGACCATAGATACATATATTGCTACATATAGGGTAAATTAGTTTTACCCTACTGATGGCATTGGTCGTTGCGATAGTAATCCTGCTCAGTACGAGAGGAACCGCAGGTTCGGACATTTGGTTCACGCGCTCGGCCGATCGGCCGGTGGCGCGAAGCTACCATCCGCGGGATTATGCCTGAACGCCTCTAAGGCAGCATCCCATCTAGACGATGCAACGATACTTTTGCACTTTGTTTGTCACGGGGCCGAAATACGTCCTCTTAAGGTAGGCAAATTGTGTTAGGTCCATGAATGTGGTCCTCACTGTTTGCAGCCTAGCCAGATTCGCATGGGGTGGAAACCAGCTACCTTCACAGCGATATTTGCGTTGTGTTGGTCGTCCCCAAGTGCGCGATCATTTACGGTGATGTCAGAGTGTAGAATCGTCTGTAGACGACTTACGTACCGGCCGGGGTGTCGTACTCGGTAGAGCAGTTCCCATGCTGCGATCCGTTGAGACTCAGCCCTTGACTGGAGGATTCGTCCTGATGGTTGGACGAATTCTCGTTTTTTTTTTCTTTTTTTTTTCTTTTTTTTTATATTTTCACAAGTCCACAAAAAATATTTTAAAAGTCCCAAATAAACACAAACACTTTGGGATTAATTGAAACTTGATTATTATTTTTCTTTTTTTTTTATCACTTTACTCAAAAATGCAAAAAAGTAAATTAAATTTGCTTTATTTTTTTATCCCCTTTAAGTAAAGTTATTTGAACCATACTTCCCCCAGATTTCAAACACCTTTGAGAAAAACACTTTACTCTCCAAGAGCATCCGAGGGATGCTCTGATGAATGCATACACGTTAAGCAAACAGTTTCTCCCTTTACCCACATACTTTGTTTTTGTGCATCTTCCAAGCTGCTCAGAGTGATATTCTTTTTGATACACTCTTCCACACTGCCCATCAATATGGTTCAATGTAATCAAGTTTCGTAATGTTATGCTTGAAAGCTTTCTCTAAAGATGGTTAATTATGTGCAATATTTTTTTTAAACTACAAATAAATTGACTAATTGCTCTATCCCATTTTTCCTACCATTACTTTTCATGTACAATTCGGAATTTACAAACGTGTAATTATTGCAAAACCCCGTTAGTTAAAAGCTATCATGCTTCGAACGACAATAACTAGGTAATGCTAAACGTAAACATTAATTTTTTGGCATCTAAATTATGCACAAAAGTCACGTGACTGTTATTTAAATCTGCTAAGCCCAGGTCACGTGACTACTTTGAAACTGAAATTTAGAAAATAACAGTCACGTGACTATTTGGACACTTAAAATGTGGAAAATAACAGTCACGTGACAGTTTTTACAACTGGAATACGAAAATGACATTCAGGTCACGTGACTATTTACGAAATTTCAAGTTTGACAAGCAAGTCACGTGACAGGTTGGCAGAGTTTCTTGGCAAGCCCTGCAATTTAGCATTTCTGAAAAACTGGTCTTTTTGAGAAAATAAGAAATCTGGGTTTTGAGAAACTAAGAAAACTCGAGTTTTTGAGATTAAGAAAACGGAGATTATGTAAAAACTGGAGTTTTTGAGAAAATCAAAAACAGTGGAGTCTTTGAGATAGTAAGAAAAGTGGAGTTTTTGAGATTAAGAAAACGGAGATTATGTAAAAACTGGATTTTTTGTGAAACTCAGAAAGTAGGGTTTTTGAGAAAGTAAGAAATCTGGAGTTTTTGTGAAACTCATAAAGTAGGGTTTTTGAGGAGTTGCTTTTTGAGAAAATAAGAAATCTGGGTTTTTGAGAAACTAAGAATACTCGAGTTTTTGAGATTAAGAAAACGGAGATTATGTAAAAACTGGGGTTTTTGAAGAAAGTAAGAAATCTGGAGTTTTTGAGATTAAGGAAACGAGAAATGTGGGTTTTTGAGAAAGCTATAATACGGGGATTTTGGAAAAAGTGGAGTTTTTGAGAAACTAAGAAAACTAGAGGATTTTGAGAAAGCTAGAAAACGGGGATTTTGGTAAAAGTGGAGTTTTTGAGAAACTCAGACAAGTAGGGTTTTTGAGAAATTAAGAAAAGTGAGTGATTTTGGGAATGCAATGTGTTTAGAAAGGGAGAAGTTGGAACTTTTGAAGAATGTGAATTTGAAAATAAATGAGATGCAAAAACAATGCAATATGTCAAGTATTATTCAATAATAATTATTGTGAATGTTTGATGTGATGATTCAGGGATCAGGGATCATGATGAAACTATTAAATATATATATATACATCATTATTCAATTCACCAAAAACATACATACCCTTTATTATTATTATTACCACCAACAACAAAAACAACAAAAAATACAATACTCTTTATAACCCTACCCCGACCAGCCAAATCAATGCAACCCAATGGTGTGCTTGTCGACGTGATGGCGTGACTTTGAGAACATTTTATTTATTTTTTAAGCTATACGTGTTTGCACAAAACATTACTATACTGAATTTCATATTTAACAGACAAATATGATATAATACTTGAATACATCAAACTGTTAACCTCTTCTTGTGTTACTTGTTACTGTGTGCTCACTAATACCAAATTATTTTTCTACTCCTGCATTATGAAAATTTGTTACTTATCAGTTTCCATGTTACCCCACTTAAAAGTAATAATATGTAAATTAAAATGCTTTTGAACTTGTTCTTTCCATTTACCCATACAACAATAATGATCATTGTTACAGTGTTGTTACTAAGCTCACCAATTCCACACTCTTGATTATGAATTCAATTATGTGGTATTGTCATTGATGATCTTGTCAGTTTCCATGTTACCCCATGTATGCAAATAAACATGCGTTTAAACATATTTTGTATCAAATTTAATGCAAAAAATACCTTAACAATTATGTTTTTCTTTGTTTTAAACAACAATGTTGATGCAAAGATTTGTCAACTTTATTAATACTTTATCATGATCATCAATCATCATCATGATCATGAGTTTTTTACCTTTACTGATGTACACAATAAATAACATATTATTATTTAATAATAATAATTTTTTTATTGCCCAAGCAGAACCAGTTGTTGTGTTTGTTTTGTCCGTAGGTGTCCGTCTGTTGTTCCGTTATTGCATAATTCTTTATTTCGCTGTATCTCGGAGGCGTTTTAACTTTTTCCAGTTCTGTTTTCAGTAATGAGTACTGACTATTGTTAACTTTAAATTGACGTTTCGGAGCAACGGTCACGTGACCATAGATACATATATTTGCTACATATAGGGTAAATTAGTTTTACCCTACTGATGGCATTGGTCGTTGCGATAGTAATCCTGCTCAGTACGAGAGGAACCGCAGGTTCGGACATTTGGTTCACGCGCTCGGCCGATCGGCCGGTGGCGCGAAGCTACCATCCGCGGGATTATGCCTGAACGCCTCTAAGGCAGCATCCCATCTAGACGATGCAACGATACTTTTGCACTTTGTTTGTCACGGGGCCGAAATACGTCCTCTTAAGGTAGGCAAATTGTGTTAGGTCCATGAATGTGGTCCTCACTGTTTGCAGCCTAGCCAGATTCGCATGGGGTGGGAAACCAGCTACCTTCACAGCGATATTTGCGTTGTGTTGGTCGTCCCCAAGTGCGCGATCATTTACGGTGATGTCAGAGTGTAGAATCGTCTGTAGACGACTTACGTACCGGCCGGGGTGTCGTACTCGGTAGAGCAGTTCCCATGCTGCGATCCGTTGAGACTCAGCCCTTGACTGGAGGATTCGTCCTGATGGTTGGACGAATTCTCGTTTTTTTTTTCTTTTTTTTTTCTTTTTTTTTATATTTTCACAAGTCCACAAAAAATATTTTAAAAGTCCCAAATAAACACAAACACTTTGGGATTAATTGAAACTTGATTATTATTTTTCTTTTTTTTTTATCACTTTACTCAAAAATGCAAAAAAGTAAATTAAATTTGCTTTATTTTTTTATCCCCTTTAAGTAAAGTTATTTGAACCATACTTCCCCCAGATTTCAAACACCTTTGAGAAAAAACACTTTACTCTCCAAGAGCATCCGAGGGATGCTCTGATGAATGCATACACGTTAAGCAAACAGTTTCTCCCTTTACCCACATACTTTGTTTTTGTGCATCTTCCAAGCTGCTCAGAGTGATATTCTTTTTGATACACTCTTCCACACTGCCCATCAATATGGTTCAATGTAATCAAGTTTCGTAATGTTATGCTTGAAAGCTTTCTCTAAAGATGGTTAATTATGTGCAATATTTTTTTTTAAACTACAAATAAATTGACTAATTGCTCTATCCCATTTTTCCTACCATTACTTTTCATGTACAATTCGGAATTTACAAACGTGTAATTATTGCAAAACCCCGTTAGTTAAAAGCTATCATGCTTCGAACGACAATAACTAGGTAATGCTAAACGTAAACATTAATTTTTTGGCATCTAAATTATGCACAAAAGTCACGTGACTGTTATTTAAATCTGCTAAGCCCAGGTCACGTGACTACTTTGAAACTGAAATTTAGAAAATAACAGTCACGTGACTATTTGGACACTTAAAATGTGGAAAATAACAGTCACGTGACAGTTTTTACAACTGGAATACGAAAATGACATTCAGGTCACGTGACTATTTACGAAATTTCAAGTTTGACAAGCAAGTCACGTGACAGGTTGGCAGAGTTTCTTGGCAAGCCCTGCAATTTAGCATTTCTGAAAACTGGTCTTTTTGAGAAAATAAGAAATCTGGGTTTTTGAGAAACTAAGAAAACTCGAGTTTTTGAGATTAAGAAAACGGAGATTATGTAAAAACTGGAGTTTTTGAGAAAATCAAAAACAGTGGAGTCTTTGAGATAGTAAGAAAAGTGGAGTTTTTGAGATTAAGAAAACGGAGATTATGTAAAAACTGGATTTTTTGTGAAACTCAGAAAGTAGGGTTTTTGAGAAAGTAAGAAATCTGGAGTTTTTGTGAAACTCATAAAGTAGGGTTTTTGAGGAGTTGCTTTTTGAGAAAATAAGAAATCTGGGTTTTTGAGAAACTAAGAATACTCGAGTTTTTGAGATTAAGAAAACGGAGATTATGTAAAAACTGGGGTTTTTGAAGAAAGTAAGAAATCTGGAGTTTTTGAGATTAAGGAAACGAGAAATGTGGGTTTTTGAGAAAGCTATAATACGGGGATTTTGGAAAAAGTGGAGTTTTTGAGAAACTAAGAAAACTAGAGGATTTTGAGAAAGCTAGAAAACGGGGATTTTGGTAAAAGTGGAGTTTTTGAGAAACTCAGACAAGTAGGGTTTTTGAGAAATTAAGAAAAGTGAGTGATTTTGGGAATGCAATGTGTTTAGAAAGGGGAGAAGTTGGAACTTTTGAAGAATGTGAATTTGAAAATAAATGAGATGCAAAAACAATGCAATATGTCAAGTATTATTCAATAATAATTATTGTGAATGTTTGATGTGATGATTTCAGGGATCAGGGATCATGATGAAACTATTAAATATATATATATACATCATTATTCAATTCACCAAAAACATACATACCCTTTATTATTATTATTACCACCAACAACAAAAACAACAAAAAATACAATACTCTTTATAACCCTACCCCGACCAGCCAAATCAATGCAACCCAATGGTGTGCTTGTCGACGTGATGGCGTGACTTTGAGAACATTTTATTTATTTTTTAAGCTATACGTGTTTGCAACAAAACATTACTATACTGAATTTCATATTTAACAGACAAATATGATATAATACTTGAATACATCAAACTGTTAACCTCTTCTTGTGTTACTTGTTACTGTGTGCTCACTAATACCAAATTATTTTTCTACTCCTGCATTATGAAAATTTGTTACTTATCAGTTTCCATGTTACCCCACTTAAAAGTAATAATATGTAAATTAAAATGCTTTTGAACTTGTTCTTTCCCATTTACCCATACAACAATAATGATCATTGTTACAGTGTTGTTACTAAGCTCACCAATTCCACACTCTTGATTATGAATTCAATTATGTGGTATTGTCATTGATGATCTTGTCAGTTTCCATGTTACCCCATGTATGCAAATAAACATGCGTTTAAACATATTTTGTATCAAATTTAATGCAAAAATACCTTAACAATTATGTTTTTCTTTGTTTAAACAACAATGTTGATGCAAAGATTTGTCAACTTTATTAATACTTTATCATGATCATCAATCATCATCATGATCATGAGTTTTTTTACCTTTACTGATGTACACAATAAATAACATATTATTATTTAATAATAATAATTTTTTTATTGCCCAAGCAGAACCAGTTGTTGTGTTTGTTTTGTCCGTAGGTGTCCGTCTGTTGTTCCGTTATTGCATAATTCTTTATTTCGCTGTATCTCGGAGGCTTTTAACTTTTTCCAGTTCTGTTTTCAGTAATGAGTACTGACTATTGTTAAACTTTAAATTGACGTTTCGGAGCAACGGTCACGTGACCATAGATACATATATTGCTACATATAGGGTAAATTAGTTTTACCCTACTGATGGCATTGGTCGTTGCGATAGTAATCCTGCTCAGTACGAGAGGAACCGCAGGTTCGGACATTTGGTTCACGCGCTCGGCCGATCGGCCGGTGGCGCGAAGCTACCATCCGCGGGATTATGCCTGAACGCCTCTAAGGCAGCATCCCATCTAGACGATGCAACGATACTTTTGCACTTTGTTTGTCACGGGCCGAAATACGTCCTCTTAAGGTAGGCAAATTGTGTTAGGTCCATGAATGTGGTCCTCACTGTTTGCAGCCTAGCCAGATTCGCATGGGTGGGAAACCAGCTACCTTCACAGCGATATTTGCGTTGTGTTGGTCGTCCCCAAGTGCGCGATCATTTACGGTGATGTCAGAGTGTAGAATCGTCTGTAGACGACTTACGTACCGGCCGGGGTGTCGTACTCGGTAGAGCAGTTCCCATGCTGCGATCCGTTGAGACTCAGCCCTTGACTGGAGGATTCGTCCTGATGGTTGGACGAATTCTCGTTTTTTTTTTCTTTTTTTTTTCTTTTTTTTTATATTTTCACAAGTCCACAAAAAATATTTTAAAAGTCCCAAATAAACACAAACACTTTGGGATTAATTGAAACTTGATTATTATTTTTCTTTTTTTTTTATCACTTTACTCAAAAATGCAAAAAAGTAAATTAAATTTGCTTTATTTTTTTATCCCCTTTAAGTAAAGTTATTTGAACCATACTTCCCCCAGATTTCAAACACCTTTGAGAAAAAACACTTTACTCTCCAAGAGCATCCGAGGATGCTCTGATGAATGCATACACGTTAAGCAAACAGTTTCTCCCTTTACCCACATACTTTGTTTTTGTGCATCTTCCAAGCTGCTCAGAGTGATATTCTTTTTGATACACTCTTCCACACTGCCCATCAATATGGTTCAATGTAATCAAGTTTCGTAATGTTATGCTTGAAAGCTTTCTCTAAAGATGGTTAATTATGTGCAATATTTTTTTTTAAACTACAAATAAATTGACTAATTGCTCTATCCCATTTTTCCTACCATTACTTTTCATGTACAATTCGGAATTTACAAACGTGTAATTATTGCAAAACCCCGTTAGTTAAAAGCTATCATGCTTCGAACGACAATAACTAGGTAATGCTAAACGTAAACATTAATTTTTTGGCATCTAAATTATGCACAAAAGTCACGTGACTGTTATTTAAATCTGCTAAGCCCAGGTCACGTGACTACTTTGAAACTGAAATTTAGAAAATAACAGTCACGTGACTATTTGGACACTTAAAATGTGGAAAATAACAGTCACGTGACAGTTTTTACAACTGGAATACGAAAATGACATTCAGGTCACGTGACTATTTACGAAATTTCAAGTTTGACAAGCAAGTCACGTGACAGGTTGGCAGAGTTTCTTGGCAAGCCCTGCAATTTAGCATTTCTTCTGAAAAACTGGTCTTTTTGAGAAAATAAGAAATCTGGGTTTTTGAGAAACTAAGAAAACTCGAGTTTTTGAGATTAAGAAAACGGAGATTATGTAAAAACTGGAGTTTTTGAGAAAATCAAAAACAGTGGAGTCTTTGAGATAGTAAGAAAAGTGGAGTTTTTGAGATTAAGAAAACGGAGATTATGTAAAAACTGGATTTTTTGTGAAACTCAGAAAGTAGGGTTTTTGAGAAAGTAAGAAATCTGGAGTTTTTGTGAAACTCATAAAGTAGGGTTTTTGAGGAGTTGCTTTTTGAGAAAATAAGAAATCTGGGTTTTTGAGAAACTAAGAATACTCGAGTTTTTGAGATTAAGAAAACGGAGATTATGTAAAAACTGGGGTTTTTGAAGAAAGTAAGAAATCTGGAGTTTTTGAGATTAAGGAAACGAGAAATGTGGGTTTTTGAGAAAGCTATAATACGGGGATTTTGGAAAAAGTGGAGTTTTTGAGAAACTAAGAAAACTAGAGGATTTTGAGAAAGCTAGAAAACGGGGATTTTGGTAAAAGTGGAGTTTTTGAGAAACTCAGACAAGTAGGGTTTTTGAGAAATTAAGAAAAGTGAGTGATTTTGGGAATGCAATGTGTTTAGAAAGGGGAGAAGTTGGAACTTTTGAAGAATGTGAATTTGAAAATAAATGAGATGCAAAAACAATGCAATATGTCAAGTATTATTCAATAATAATTATTGTGAATGTTTGATGTGATGATTCAGGGATCAGGGATCATGATGAAACTATTAAATATATATATATACATCATTATTCAATTCACCAAAAACATACATACCCTTTATTATTATTATTACCACCAACAACAAAAACAACAAAAAATACAATACTCTTTATAACCCTACCCCGACCAGCCAAATCAATGCAACCCAATGGTGTGCTTGTCGACGTGATGGCGTGACTTTGAGAACATTTTATTTATTTTTTAAGCTATACGTGTTTGCAACAAAACATTACTATACTGAATTTCATATTTAACAGACAAATATGATATAATACTTGAATACATCAAACTGTTAACCTCTTCTTGTGTTACTTGTTACTGTGTGCTCACTAATACCAAATTATTTTTCTACTCCTGCATTATGAAAATTTGTTACTTATCAGTTTCCATGTTACCCCACTTAAAAGTAATAATATGTAAATTAAAATGCTTTTGAACTTGTTCTTTCCCATTTACCCATACAACAATAATGATCATTGTTACAGTGTTGTTACTAAGCTCACCAATTCCACACTCTTGATTATGAATTCAATTATGTGGTATTGTCATTGATGATCTTGTCAGTTTCCATGTTACCCCATGTATGCAAATAAACATGCGTTTAAACATATTTTGTATCAAATTTAATGCAAAAAATACCTTAACAATTATGTTTTTCTTTGTTTTAAACAACAATGTTGATGCAAAGATTTGTCAACTTTATTAATACTTTATCATGATCATCAATCATCATCATGATCATGAGTTTTTTTACCTTTACTGATGTACACAATAAATAACATATTATTATTTAATAATAATAATTTTTTTATTGCCCAAGCAGAACCAGTTGTTGTGTTTGTTTTGTCCGTAGGTGTCCGTCTGTTGTTCCGTTATTGCATAATTCTTTATTTCGCTGTATCTCGGAGGCGTTTTAACTTTTTCCAGTTCTGTTTTCAGTAATGAGTACTGACTATTGTTAACTTTAAATTGACGTTTCGGAGCAACGGTCACGTGACCATAGATACATATATTGCTACATATAGGGTAAATTAGTTTTACCCTACTGATGGCATTGGTCGTTGCGATAGTAATCCTGCTCAGTACGAGAGGAACCGCAGGTTCGGACATTTGGTTCACGCGCTCGGCCGATCGGCCGGTGGCGCGAAGCTACCATCCGCGGGATTATGCCTGAACGCCTCTAAGGCAGCATCCCATCTAGACGATGCAACGATACTTTTGCACTTTGTTTGTCACGGGGCCGAAATACGTCCTCTTAAGGTAGGCAAATTGTGTTAGGTCCATGAATGTGGTCCTCACTGTTTGCAGCCTAGCCAGATTCGCATGGGGTGGGAAACCAGCTACCTTCACAGCGATATTTGCGTTGTGTTGGTCGTCCCCAAGTGCGCGATCATTTACGGTGATGTCAGAGTGTAGAATCGTCTGTAGACGACTTACGTACCGGCCGGGGTGTCGTACTCGGTAGAGCAGTTCCCATGCTGCGATCCGTTGAGACTCAGCCCTTGACTGGAGGATTCGTCCTGATGGTTGGACGAATTCTCGTTTTTTTTTTTTTTTTTTTTCTTTTTTTTTTATATTTTCACAAGTCCACAAAAAATATTTTAAAAGTCCCAAATAAACACAAACACTTTGGGATTAATTGAAACTTGATTATTATTTTTTTTTTTTTTTTATCACTTTACTCAAAAATGCAAAAAAGTAAATTAATTTGCTTTATTTTTTTATCCCCTTTAAGTAAAGTTATTTGAACCATACTTCCCCCAGATTTCAAACACCTTTGAGAAAAAACACTTTACTCTCCAAGAGCATCCGAGGGATGCTCTGATGAATGCATACACGTTAAGCAAACAGTTTCTCCCTTTACCCACATACTTTGTTTTTGTGCATCTTCCAAGCTGCTCAGAGTGATATTCTTTTTGATACACTCTTCCACACTGCCCATCAATATGGTTCAATGTAATCAAGTTTCGTAATGTTATGCTTGAAAGCTTTCTCTAAAGATGGTTAATTATGTGCAATATTTTTTTTTAAACTACAAATAAATTGACTAATTGCTCTATCCCATTTTTCCTACCATTACTTTTCATGTACAATTCGGAATTTACAAACGTGTAATTATTGCAAAACCCCGTTAGTTAAAAGCTATCATGCTTCGAACGACAATAACTAGGTAATGCTAAACGTAAACATTAATTTTTTGGCATCTAAATTATGCACAAAAGTCACGTGACTGTTATTTAAATCTGCTAAGCCCAGGTCACGTGACTACTTTGAAACTGAAATTTAGAAAATAACAGTCACGTGACTATTTGGACACTTAAAATGTGGAAAATAACAGTCACGTGACAGTTTTTACAACTGGAATACGAAAATGACATTCAGGTCACGTGACTATTTACGAAATTTCAAGTTTGACAAGCAAGTCACGTGACAGGTTGGCAGAGTTTCTTGGCAAGCCCTGCAATTTAGCATTTCTGAAAAACTGGTCTTTTTGAGAAAATAAGAAATCTGGGTTTTTGAGAAACTAAGAAAACTCGAGTTTTTGAGATTAAGAAAACGGAGATTATGTAAAAACTGGAGTTTTTGAGAAAATCAAAAACAGTGGAGTCTTTGAGATAGTAAGAAAAGTGGAGTTTTTGAGATTAAGAAAACGGAGATTATGTAAAAACTGGATTTTTTGTGAAACTCAGAAAGTAGGGTTTTTGAGAAAGTAAGAAATCTGGAGTTTTTGTGAAACTCATAAAGTAGGGTTTTTGAGGAGTTGCTTTTTGAGAAAATAAGAAATCTGGGTTTTTGAGAAACTAAGAATACTCGAGTTTTTGAGATTAAGAAAACGGAGATTATGTAAAAACTGGGGTTTTTGAAGAAAGTAAGAAATCTGGAGTTTTTGAGATTAAGGAAACGAGAAATGTGGGTTTTTGAGAAAGCTATAATACGGGGATTTTGGAAAAAGTGGAGTTTTTGAGAAACTAAGAAAACTAGAGGATTTTGAGAAAGCTAGAAAACGGGGATTTTGGTAAAAGTGGAGTTTTTGAGAAACTCAGACAAGTAGGGTTTTTGAGAAATTAAGAAAAGTGAGTGATTTTGGGAATGCAATGTGTTTAGAAAGGGGAGAAGTTGGAACTTTGAAGAATGTGAATTTGAAAATAAATGAGATGCAAAAACAATGCAATATGTCAAGTATTATTCAATAATAATTATTGTGAATGTTTGATGTGATGATTCAGGGATCAGGGATCATGATGAAACTATTAAATATATATATATACATCATTATTCAATTCACCAAAAACATACATACCCTTTATTATTATTATTACCACCAACAACAAAAACAACAAAAAATACAATACTCTTTATAACCCTACCCCGACCAGCCAAATCAATGCAACCCAATGGTGTGCTTGTCGACGTGATGGCGTGACTTTGAGAACATTTTATTTATTTTTTAAGCTATACGTGTTTGCAACAAAACATTACTATACTGAATTTCATATTTAACAGACAAATATGATATAATACTTGAATACATCAAACTGTTAACCTCTTCTTGTGTTACTTGTTACTGTGTGCTCACTAATACCAAATTATTTTTCTACTCCTGCATTATGAAAATTTGTTACTTATCAGTTTCCATGTTACCCCACTTAAAAGTAATAATATGTAAATTAAAATGCTTTTGAACTTGTTCTTTCCCATTTACCCATACAACAATAATGATCATTGTTACAGTGTTGTTACTAAGCTCACCAATTCCACACTCTTGATTATGAATTCAATTATGTGGTATTGTCATTGATGATCTTGTCAGTTTCCATGTTACCCCATGTATGCAAATAAACATGCGTTTAAACATATTTTGTATCAAATTTAATGCAAAAAATACCTTAACAATTATGTTTTTCTTTGTTTTAAACAACAATGTTGATGCAAAGATTTGTCAACTTTATTAATACTTTATCATGATCATCAATCATCATCATGATCATGAGTTTTTTTACCTTTACTGATGTACACAATAAATAACATATTATTATTTAATAATAATAATTTTTTTATTGCCCAAGCAGAACCAGTTGTTGTGTTTGTTTTGTCCGTAGGTGTCCGTCTGTTGTTCCGTTATTGCATAATTCTTTATTTCGCTGTATCTCGGAGGCGTTTTAACTTTTTCCAGTTCTGTTTTCAGTAATGAGTACTGACTATTGTTAACTTTAAATTGACGTTTCGGAGCAACGGTCACGTGACCATAGATACATATATTGCTACATATAGGGTAAATTAGTTTTACCCTACTGATGGCATTGGTCGTTGCGATAGTAATCCTGCTCAGTACGAGAGGAACCGCAGGTTCGGACATTTGGTTCACGCGCTCGGCCGATCGGCCGGTGGCGCGAAGCTACCATCCGCGGGATTATGCCTGAACGCCTCTAAGGCAGCATCCCATCTAGACGATGCAACGATACTTTTGCACTTTGTTTGTCACGGGGCCGAAATACGTCCTCTTAAGGTAGGCAAATTGTGTTAGGTCCATGAATGTGGTCCTCACTGTTTGCAGCCTAGCCAGATTCGCATGGGGTGGGAAACCAGCTACCTTCACAGCGATATTTGCGTTGTGTTGGTCGTCCCCAAGTGCGCGATCATTTACGGTGATGTCAGAGTGTAGAATCGTCTGTAGACGACTTACGTACCGGCCGGGGTGTCGTACTCGGTAGAGCAGTTCCCATGCTGCGATCCGTTGAGACTCAGCCCTTGACTGGAGGATTCGTCCTGATGGTTGGACGAATTCTCGTTTTTTTTTTCTTTTTTTTTTCTTTTTTTTTTATATTTTCAAGTCCACAAAAAATATTTTAAAAGTCCCAAATAAACACAAACACTTTGGGATTAATTGAAACTTGATTATTATTTTTCTTTTTTTTTTATCACTTTACTCAAAAATGCAAAAAAGTAAATTAAATTTTGCTTTATTTTTTTATCCCCTTTAAGTAAAGTTATTTGAACCATACTTCCCCCAGATTTCAAACACCTTTGAGAAAAAACACTTTACTCTCCAAGAGCATCCGAGGGATGCTCTGATGAATGCATACACGTTAAGCAAACAGTTTCTCCCTTTACCCACATACTTTGTTTTTGTGCATCTTCCAAGCTGCTCAGAGTGATATTCTTTTTGATACACTCTTCCACACTGCCCATCAATATGTTCAATGTAATCAAGTTTCGTAATGTTATGCTTGAAAGCTTTCTCTAAAGATGGTTAATTATGTGCAATATTTTTTTTTAAACTACAAATAAATTGACTAATTGCTCTATCCCATTTTTCCTACCATTACTTTTCATGTACAATTCGGAATTTACAAACGTGTAATTATTGCAAAACCCCGTTAGTTAAAAGCTATCATGCTTCGAACGACAATAACTAGGTAATGCTAAACGTAAACATTAATTTTTTTGGCATCTAAATTATGCACAAAGTCACGTGACTGTTATTTAAATCTGCTAAGCCAGGTCACGTGACTACTTTGAAACTGAAATTTAGAAAATAACAGTCACGTGACTATTTGGACACTTAAAATGTGGAAAAATAACAGTCACGTGACAGTTTTTACAACTGGAATACGAAAATGACATTCAGGTCACGTGACTATTTACGCGAATTTCAAGTTTGACAAGCAAGTCACGTGACAGGTTGGCAGAGTTTCTTGGCAAGCCCTGCAATTTAGCATTTCTGAAAAACTGGTCTTTTTGAGAAAATAAGAAATCTGGGTTTTTGAGAAACTAAGAAAACTCGAGTTTTTGAGATTAAGAAAACGGAGATTATGTAAAAACTGGAGTTTTTGAGAAAATCAAAAACAGTGGAGTCTTTGAGATAGTAAGAAAAGTGGAGTTTTGAGATTAAGAAAACGGAGATTATGTAAAAACTGGATTTTTTGTGAAACTCAGAAGTAGGGGTTTTTGAGAAAGTAAGAAATCTGAGTTTTGTGAAACTCATAAAGTAGGGTTTTTGAGGAGTTGCTTTTTGAGAAAATAAGAATCTGGGTTTTTGAGAAACTAAGATACTCGAGTTTTTGAGATTAAGAAAACGGAGATTATGTAAAAACTGGGGTTTTTGAAGAAAGTAAGAAATCTGGAGTTTTTGAGATTAAGGAAACGAGAAATGTGGGTTTTTGAGAAAGCTATAATACGGGGATTTGGAAAAAGTGGAGTTTTTGAGAAACTAAGAAAACTAGAGGATTTTGAGAAAGCTAGAAAACGGGGATTTTGGTAAAAGTGGAGTTTTTGAGAAACTCAGACAAGTAGGGTTTTTGAGAAATTAAGAAAAGTGAGTGATTTTGGAATGCAATGTGTTTTAGAAAGGGGAGAAGTTGGAACTTTTGAAGAATGTGAATTTGAAAATAAATGAGATGCAAAAACAATGCAATATGTCAAGTATTATTCAATAATAATTATTGTGAATGTTTGAATGTGATTGATTCAGGGATCAGGGATCATGATGAAACTATTAAATATATATATATACATCATTATTCAAATTCACCAAAAACATACATACCCTTTATTATTATTATTACCACCAACAACAAAAACAACAAAAAATACAATACTCTTATAACCCTACCCCGACCAGCCAAATCAATGCAACCAATGGTGTGCTTGTCGACGTGATGGCGTGAACTTTGAGAACATTTTATTTATTTTTTAAGCTATACGTGTTTGCAACAAAACTTACTATACTGAATTTCATATTTAACAGACAAATATGATATAATACTTGAATACATCAAACTGTTAACCTCTTCTTGTGTTACTTGTTACTGTGTGCTCACTAATACCAAATTATTTTTCTACTCCTGCATTATGAAAATTTGTTACTTATCAGTTTCCATGTTACCCCACTTAAAAAGTAATAATATGTAAATTAAAATGCTTTTGAACTTGTCTCTTTCCCATTTACCCATACAACAATAATGATCATTGTTACAGTGTTGTTACTAGCTCACCAATTCCACACTCTTGATTATGAATTCAATTATGTGGTATTGTCATTGATGATCTTGTCAGTTTCCATGTTACCCCATGTATGCAAATAACATGCGTTTAAACATATTTTGTATCAAATTAATGCAAAAAATACCTTAACAATTATGTTTTTCTTTGTTTTAAACAACAATGTTGATGCAAAGATTTGTCAACTTTATTAATACTTTATCATGATCATCAATCATCATCATGATCATGAGTTTTTTTACCTTTACTGATGTACACAATAAATAACATATTATTTATTTAATAATAATAATTTTTTTATTGCCCAAGCAGAACCAGTTGTTGTGTTTGTTTGTCCGTAGGGTCCGTCTGTTGTTCCGTTATTGCATAATTCTTTATTTCGCTGTATCTCGGAGGCGTTTTAACTTTTTCCAGTTCTGTTTTCAGTAATGAGTACTGACTATTGTTAACTTTAAATTGACGTTTCGGAGCAACGGTCACGTGACCATAGATACATATATTGCTACATATAGGGTAAATTAGTTTTACCCTACTGATGGCATTGGTCGTTGCGATAGTAATCCTGCTCAGTACGAGAGAACCGCAGTTCGGACATTTGGTTTCACGCGCTCGGCCGATCGGCCGGTGGCGCGAAGCTACCATCCGCGGGATTATGCCTGAACGCCTCTAAGGCAGCATCCCATCTAGACGATGCAACGATACTTTTGCACTTTGTTTGTCACGGGGCCGAAATACGTCCTCTTAAGGTAGGCAAATTGTGTTAGGTCCATGAATGTGGTCCTCACTGTTTGCAGCCTAGCCAGATTCGCATGGGGTGGAAACCAGCTACCTTCACAGCGATATTTGCGTTGTGTTGGTCGTCCCCAAGTGCGCGATCATTTACGGTGATGTCAGAGTGTAGAATCGTCTGTAGACGACTTACGTACCGGCCGGGGTGTCGTACTCGGTAGAGCAGTTCCCATGCTGCGATCCGTTGAGACTCAGCCCTTGACTGGAGGATTCGTCCTGATGGTTGGACGAATTCTCGTTTTTTTTTCTTTTTTTTTTCTTTTTTTTTATATTTTCACAAGTCCACAAAAAATATTTTAAAGTCCCAATAAACACAAACACTTTGGGATTAATTGAAACTTGATTATTATTTTTCTTTTTTTTTTTATCACTTTACTCAAAAATGCAAAAAAGTAAATTAAATTTGCTTTATTTTTTATCCCCTTTAAGTAAAGTTATTTGAACCATACTTCCCCCAGATTTCAAACACCTTTGAGAAAAACACTTTACTCTCCAAGAGCATCCGAGGGATGCTCTGATGAATGCATACACGTTAAGCAAACAGTTTCTCCCTTTACTCCACATACTTTGTTTTGTGCATCTTCCAAGCTGCTCAGAGTGATATTCTTTTTGATACACTCTTCCACACTGCCCATCAATATGGTTCAATGTAATCAAGTTTCGTAATGTTATGCTTGAAAGCTTTCTCTAAAGATGGTTAATTATGTGCAATATTTTTTTTAAACTACAAATAAATTGACTAATTGCTCTATCCCATTTTTCCTACCATTACTTTTCATGTACAATTCGGAATTTACAAACGTGTAATTATTGCAAAACCCCGTTAGTTTAAAAGCTATCAGACAATAACTAGGTAATGCTAAACGTAAACATTAATTTTTAGGCATCTAAATTATGCACAAAAGTCACGTGACTGTTATTTAAATCTGCTAAGCCCAGGTCACGTGACTACTTTGAAACTGAAATTTAGAAAATAACAGTCACGTGACTATTTGGACACTTAAAATGTGGAAAATAACAGTCACGTGACAGTTTTTACAACTGGAATACGAAAATGACATTCAGGTCACGTGACTATTTACGAAATTTCAAGTTTGACAAGCAAGTCACGTGACAGGTTGGCAGAGTTTCTTGGCAAGCCCTGCAATTTAGCATTTCTGAAAAACTGGTCTTTTTGAGAAAATAAGAAATCTGGGTTTTTGAGAAACTAAGAAAACTCGAGTTTTTGAGATTAAGAAAACGGAGATTATGTAAAAACTGGAGTTTTGTGAGAAAATCAAAAACAGTGGAGTCTTTGAGATAGTAAGAAAAGTGGAGTTTTGAGATTAAGAAAACGGAGATTATGTAAAAACTGGAGTTTTTGAGAAAATCAAAAACAGTGGAGTCTTTGAGATAGTAAGAAAAGTGGAGTTTTTGAGATTAAGAAAACGGAGATTATGTAAAAACTGGATTTTTTGTGAAACTCAGAAAGTAGGGTTTTTGAGAAAGTAAGAAATCTGGAGTTTTTGTGAAACTCATAAAGTAGGGTTTTTGAGGAGTTGCTTTTTGAGAAATAAGAAATCTGGGTTTTTGAGAAACTAAGAATACTCGAGTTTTTGAGATTAAGAAAACGGAGATTATGTAAAAACTGGGGTTTTTGAAGAAAGTAAGAAATCTGGAGTTTTTGAGATTAAGGAAACGAGAAATGTGGGTTTTTGAGAAAGCTATAATACGGGGATTTTGGAAAAAGTGGAGTTTTTGAGAAACTAAGAAAACTAGAGGATTTTGAGAAAGCTAGAAACGGGGATTTTGGTAAAAGTGGAGTTTTTGAGAAACTCAGACAAGTAGGGTTTTGAGAAATTAAGAAAAGTGAGTGATTTGGGAATGCAATGTGTTTAGAAAGGGGAGAAGTTGGAACTTTTGAAGAATGTGAATTTGAAAATAAATGAGATGCAAAAACAATGCAATATGTCAAGTATTATTCAATAATAATTATTGTGAATGTTTGATGTGATGATTCAGGGATCAGGGATCATGATGAAACTATTAAATATATATATATACATCATTATTCAATTCACCAAAAACATACATACCCTTTATTATTATTATTACCACCAACAACAAAAACAACAAAAAATACAATACTCTTTATAACCCTACCCCGACCAGCCAATCAATGCAACCCAATGGTGTGCTTGTCGACGTGATGGCGTGACTTTGAGAACATTTTATTTATTTTTAAGCTATACGTGTTTGCAACAAAACATTACTATACTGAATTTCATATTTAACAGACAAATATGATATAATACTTGAATACATCAAACTGTTAACCTCTTCTTGTGTTACTTGTTACTGTGTGCTCACTAATACCAAATTATTTTTCTACTCCTGCATTATGAAAATTTGTTACTTATCAGTTTCCATGTTACCCCACTTAAAAGTAATAATATGTAATTAAAATGCTTTTGAACTTGTTCTTTCCCCATTTACCCATACAACAATAATGATCATTGTTACAGTGTTGTTACTAAGCTCACCAATTCCACACTCTTGATTATGAATTCAATTATGTGGTATTGTCATTGATGATCTTGTCAGTTTCCATGTTACCCCATGTATGCAAATAAACATGCGTTTAAACATATTTTGTATCAAATTTAATGCAAAAAATACCTTAACAATTATGTTTTTCTTTGTTTTAAACAACAATGTTGATGCAAAGATTTGTCAACTTTATTAATACTTTATCATGATCATCAATCATCATCATGATCATGAGTTTTTTACCTTTACTGATGTACACAATAAATAACATATTATTATTTAATAATAATAATTTTTTTATTGCCCAAGCAGAACCAGTTGTTGTGTTTGTTTTGTCCGTAGGTGTCCGTCTGTTGTTCCGTTATTGCATAATTCTTTATTTCGCTGTATCTCGGAGGCGTTTTAACTTTTTCCAGTTCTGTTTTCAGTAATGAGTACTGACTATTGTTAACTTTAAATTGACGTTTCGGAGCAACGGTCACGTGACCATAGATACATATATTGCTACATATAGGGTAAATTAGTTTACCCTACTGATGGCATTGGTCGTTGCGATAGTAATCCTGCTCAGTACGAGAGGAACCGCAGGTTCGGACATTTGGTTCACGCGCTCGGCCGATCGGCCGGTGGCGCGAAGCTACCATCCGCGGGATTATGCCTGAACGCC